>JAFMOC010000067.1:2197500-2272500 GCA_019802505.1 Corydoras sp. C115 | reverse complement strand
GTTTCGGATGATTCCGCCGCCGCCTGCCGCCCGGTCGCGCCTTGTTTGGCGTGTATGCGACTTCTGACAGGCTTGTAAGGGAAGGAGGGATTACATATATAATGAGGCGGAACTGACACGGGCCTCTGGGCTTTGTTTGAAGGCGGTGCGAGCCGCCCCGGTCCCTCCCTCGCACCCTCCAGGCTCAGAAGGCTTGTGCGCGCTCGGCTCCCGGAGTGAGTAGTCTGAAGGAGGGGAGTCCTTTGGGAAGGGGGCAGAATCGGGCAGAAGTTTTTTTGGGGGCTTTTTTTTTTTGCGCTCACAGGGAACGACGGAACCTCCAGCGAGCCGCGCCGCCGCCGCCGCCGCCGCCGACAACAACGCCGCCGACAACGCCGCCGAACCTCGCGCTTAAAGAGAAGAAAAGGAGGCAAAAGCGAGGGGCAGAAAACTTGTGGAGGATGCTGGCGTGTGAGGTCGCGCAGCCTGTCACAGAACCGCGCCGCTAGAACCCGCGCCGAGGAGCCGCGCCGCTGCGCAAAGTGCCGTGTGTTTGGAAAGCAAAGCCTCGCTTCTCGGATTTGGGCCTAAAATTTGTTTCCCCGCCGCCCTCACCGGGACAGCACCGCCGGGAGCGCAGAAGCAGACGCAGCCGCAGCCGCAGCCGCAGCCGCAGCCGCACCGAGCCGGGTCTTCAGCGCAGGTTCGGGTTCCGGGGGGGATTTGGATGTTTGGGATCCCGGAGAGCGCGCAGCTGGGCGGTAGCATTCTGAAGCAGGAGCCGCTGGGCAGCGGGATGAACGCGGTCAGGACATGGATGCAGAGCGCCGGCGTGCTGGACGCCAACACCGCGGCGCAGAGGTGAGCACCGACCGCCGCACACACCGCCGCACACCGCCGAGGACGCGGACCGGGACGCGCCGGGGTTCGGCTGCTGATCCGGCTCGGTTCCGAACATGTTCGCGTGAAGGCAGGAACTTCAGAGCTTTAACGCCGGCGGGGTTTCAACAATTCTCTGGAACCTTATGATTAATATTAATACAGAGTTTATTACACGGATTTATTATTATAGGCGTTAGTTTAATTATTATAATAATAATAAGAATTATTATTATTATTATTATTATTATTATTATTATTATTATTATTATTATAGTTCTATTAGCTTTAGTTTACCAAACCTTTAAAAAAGTCGTCTATTATTTGTTTTGTTTTTCAAGTTAAACGTCGTACTTTTGTTTAATTCTATTTGTTGGAATTCCTCCTTATATTATTTAAAAGGATAACATTGTTATTATTATTATTATTATTATTATTATTATTATTATTATTATTATTATTATTGCTATTATTAAATTGCGGCCTCTGTTTAATGAAAGATTTCAAAAGTGCTTAATTCGTTAATTGGTACAATGTTATGCAAAAGTTTGTGCAACTCTGATTTAATTCTTTATTTTTCTTAATTTGATGAAGAAAAATAATAATATTGTAAAAAGCAACAGACCTAAAGGAATAATTATAAACACGTAAAGCGGATGTATTCTGTATCAAAGTAAATGGCACGTTATGATTAATATTTTTAATTGTTGGTATAAATAAAAAATAACATAATAATAATATAGAGTTAAAATGTAAAAATTTTTGGGGATGAAACATTAAGTTTAGAGTAAATCTCCGAGCGCGGCAGCCGGGTCCAAACTTTTCGCGTCTGGTGACGTCTCATGTGCGCAGTGTTCGGATGCGGGGTGCTGTGGGTGAGGGTGGTGTGGAGGGGTGTTTGGGGGTGTTTGGGGGGTATTTTGGGACAGGGTACCTGTGTAATCGGCCTGTGTGTCCGCAGTGGCGTGGGGCTGGCTCGCGCTCACTTCGAGAAGCAGCCGCCGTCCAATCTGCGCAAATCCAACTTTTTCCACTTCGTGCTGGCGCTGTACGACCGGCAGGGACAGCCCGTGGAGATCGAGCGCACGTCGTTCGTGGGCTTCGTGGAGAAGGAGAAGGTGAAATGCACGGCGCACCGCAGATCCACGCACACGCCGAATTATTCAGCCACTCAGAACCGAACCCGCAGCCACATGAATTCATTCCATTTAGATTTATTATTCGTTTCATATCGTGTTCAATAATGCTGCGACATTCCGTTTAAATCCCACGATTATTAATAATCCAGGCAGTGTATGAAACCTGAAAGTCTAACCATGCACACAAATATATTATTATTATTATTATTATTATTATGAATTCGCACCGCTGTGTAAAATTGTTATGATTTAGAATAAAAATCCCCGCGATTTTATCGTGGTGTTTCACGCTGTTAGTTTAATTCTTCATATCCACTGACACTCACTGACAACCCTGTGCGTTTCTATTGAATTTAATTGAATTGAATTTAATACGTGGATTATATTTCTGGCACATCTGTGTCTGCATTAAATTAAATTTAGTCTAGAATATTTGCATCTGACGTTATTTCTACTGAACGTCGGTTCTGGTGGCAGTCTGATGTCACGACGCTTGTTCATTTCTAACTTTATCATCTGTTTGATGTTCAGGAGACGACGGGGGAGAAGACGAACAATGGCATCCATTACAGACTGCAGCTTCTCTACAGTAACGGTGAGGAACGCGTCTGTCGCGCCTCGCGTTCGGGACTTTGCAGTTCGCTTCTCTGTGTGAGTTCGGGATCTCACGGCGGAATCGGCTGCGTGCCGAGTTTGGTCGCATTAAACAATTCTAAACAAATATACACAATTATACACAACTTATAGGACGAGCGCTCCCAATTGTGACGTAACAATGTCCTCAGAAAGACCAAAGGTGCGAAGTTTCCGTTTGTATAAACGTGTTCTTCACTCGAGCTGTTCGGTTCTGTTAATATATCATCAGTCAGACTCTTTTTACAGACCTATCCCTGCACTTTTTTAATAATGATAATAATAAAAAAAACGAAGAACCTTTCTGGCGTTGAGGACCGGTTCCTGAACTGTTCTGCTTTACGTTTATTAAAAAGTGAGAGGCCACTTTGTACGTATTTTGCTCGTGTACGCGCGTACACACACACACACACACACACACACACACACACACACACACACACACACACACACACACACACACGTATATCACATAAATATAAATACGATAGAGTTAAAATATTAAAATATAAAATGCATTAAAACGGTGGGATTTATTAAAGGTAAATACAAATCAGGTTTAAGTGTGTGTGTGTGTGTGTGTGTGTGTGTGTGTCTGGTGCATCACCCTGACTCTCTCTCTCTCTCTCTCTCTCTCTCTCTCTCTCTCTCTCTCTCTCTCTCTCTCTCTCTCTCTCTCTCTCTCTCTCTCTCTCTCTAGGCATTAGGACAGAACAGGATTTTTATGTTCGTCTGATCGACTCCATGACTAAACAGGTCAGAATCATATTTAATAATCTGTTGATATAAACCTCCACTTGCTGTTTTTTTTTTTAAGTTTGTCATTTCGCAGTGTCAATCCCAATATATATTCGGGTAAATGTTTTAGGACACATCCCTGAATTCATGACCCTGGGTGTTTCATTCCGCTTTATTGGAGAATAATAATATCATGTGTTGTGAAATTGCAATAGAAATGTTTCTCACTTCAAAAGTTTGGGGCCCAATTTCACAACCAAAGGTCCATAAAGACGCGCCTTGGGTGTGGAACCAGTTGACCGACCCACATGGCGCCCTGATCCCATACAGCATCCCTGTGAGCCATGTGCCCCCATCCAACATCAGTGCCTGACCTCTGAGATGGGCATCATCACAGATGAGAACCCCTCCTATAGTCCTACTTCCATATCCTAAAGGGTTCCTCATTCCAGAGAACCCTTCAGAGTGTTCTTGTATGTTCTGAGTCTGGTGACATAAGGCGGCGCATGCTTTATTTAAAGGTTAATGTCGGAGGAATTCTGCTCGGCGGGCCCGATCGCCTTCCTTTATTTAGAATTCATTCGGTAAATATCTACGGGAAGTCCTTCATCTCCCGGGTCACGGAGAGGCTATTAAGCTTCCACCCCGGATGGCTGTGTCTCATAGGTGCCGGTTTCCGTCATTAGCCCGACTGTTGAATTGCAGCCATGCCCTCATTAGACCATCTGCTATTAACCGGGCTCCGAGGCGTCGACTCCTGCGCAAGCGCCTCACTTCGGGAGAGGGCCGGCTCGCAGGCTTAATTAGTCCCTCACAAGCACTTAAAAGCTTTTATTAACGCAAGTTACACTACACCGGCCGTCCACTGGACATCTGGGTCAAGGGGGGGGGTGGTGGTGGTGATGCATGTAAGCGGGTGGGGAGTCCCCTTCGTCCCCCCTTACCGTGTGGTGGGAGATCAGAGTCCCGATTCCCACCGAACATGCCGGCGCGCCCCGCTTGGTGGGAGGACGACGCCCCGTTTTTGTCGCGTCTGTTGTGTTTATCGGTGTCAGGTTGTGAGGAAGAGGAGGGAGATAATCACCCCGCTGCCTTCGCGTCTTCCTTCCCAGTCGTTTGTTGTCGTCTGCCGGCAGATTTGGAGATATTTTTAGCGGCGCGATTCATTATTTCTTCTCCCACCTAATGGAACGCTGTAATAGAGAGTCGGGGGTAATAGGCCCGCCGCCTGCGTCGTCGGGAAGAAAGCGAACACGACTCGCTCAGAGTACAACCCGACAACCCGGCGCGCAGCGGCTCTCGCCGCTCCCTTTTATGTTTCGCGGAGTGCGAGAGCAGTCAGACGGGATCATGTTTTGCTTTCTCTTCCACAAAGGTAGCACTCAGTGTCACGGCGACAGCTAGAGAGGGTTTATATTAGAACGCCCGCCCCCCCTTCCACGAGAAACCGCCAGCCACATCATGTGACTGAACAGAGGTGGACACGGCTGTATGCTCACACTGGACGTCCCAACAGCTTTAACCTGGAGGGGGGGGTCACTCGGGTACCTCCTCCTCCTCTTTCGTTCTCCTTTGGTGAGAGTGTATTATGTTCAGCATCATCACGAGGGCTGCGTCATCAGAAAACTGTCTAAGACCGACAGCAGGACTAGGACCAAGACTAAGATCATGACCAATGCCGAGACCAGGACTAGGACCAAAACTGAGATTAAGAATAGGTCTTCAAAACCAGAAGACCAGAAACAGGACCAAGACTAAAACAAAGACCATGACCAAGACCGATACCATAATAAAGACTAAGACCAGGACCAAAACAAAGACTATGTCCAAAATTAGAACTAAGGCCATGACCAGGACCAAGACCAAAACATAGACCATGACCAAGACCGATACCAGGACTAGAATCAAATTGAAACTAAGAATAGGACCAAGAAAAAAAAGGCCAGAAACAGGACCAGGACCAAGATCAAAACAAAGATTATGACTAGGACTAAAACTAAGACCAGGACCAAGACCAAGACTATGACCAGCTTATCATCACGAGGGCCGTGTTATCAGAAACATGTCTCTGAATCTGGATTTTTGGGATGCTGTTGGTTCCAAACTGGACTGGGTGGTGGAACACGTGTGGTGTGTGTCCGTAATGCAGCTGATGGAACATTGAGGTGGTGGATCATGCCGTAGCTCTCACTACACCCACATTTAGCAATCTAGGTCAATGCAGGATGTTCAGTGGCAGTTAATAGGGTGGTTCAGATGTTGTTACCGTGCATAAGGTGGCTGAGGTCCGTGGGAGTTGGGAGACAAAAAGGCCTTCCCTCAACAACGTTGAAACCTGTGTGGTGATGGGACTGAATGTACCCCATGGGTTTGGTGATTATTGGGAGGTCTGTCCCAAAAACTTGGTGCTTCACATGAAGGTCCGTGGCTTTAAATGAATCGTCTCAGATGGGTGGGATGGTCTGGGGTCCACACACTCGCAGGCCCACAGTGAGGGTTTTACCCAAACCTTAAACCACCCTGTCTCTGTCCATTTTACTGCCCATTGTCCCCTGTTGGATGGTGTACCATTTCCTGGTTCCTACGTCTGGATGTCTGCGTGTTGAGGGTGGGGTGTGGTGGGATATCAGTGTATGGGTGGGTGTTTGCATGCTTGGAAACAAAGGATGAATTCTGGCACTTCTATAAAAGTCGCGCAGCCGCCGAGGCGGTGCAGCAGGCACGTTGGCAGATGATATTAACCTTGTAGGAAGTCTGTTTTCATGCTTTGTTTATTCGCCCACAATGTCAGGCATCAAATCAAAGAGGAAATCTGGAGAAGACGTACAGCGAGTGCTTCGAAAGACGAACTATTCCTTTGATTGCAACCTTTTCCTCTGCGGCTTGTAATGGAACATGAGGGCACGCCGGGCACCGAGTCAAAACCAGGACCGATAAACAAGAGTTCAGCTGAAAACCCAGGAGGACAAATAAAACCTCTAGGACAACTGTAGGACCAGGACCAAGAATAAGACTAGGACCAGGACCAGGACCAAGAGCAGAAACAAGACCAAAATTAAGACCACGAACAGGACCAGAACTAAGAGTAGGACCAGAACCAATACTAAGACCATGACCAATACCAGGAACAGGACCAAAACCAAAATCAAGACCAGAAGCAGGACCAATATCAAAACCAATACCAAAAGTGGGATCAGGACCAAGACCATAACCAATACTAAGACCAGGACCAGGACATAAGACCAAGACCAGGACTAAGACCATGACCAAGAGCAGCATCAGGACCAAGACCATGACCAATACTAAGACCAGGACTACGACGATGACCATGACCTAGAGCAGGATCAGGCCCAAGACTATGACAAATACTAGGACTAAGTCCAGGACCATGACCAAGACTAAGACCATAAACGAGACTAGGATCAAGACCATGACTAGGACCATGACTAGGCCCAAGACCAGGACCAAGATCAGGACCAAGGCCAGGACCAAGACAAAGACTAGGACACACTGACTCAGTGTGAAGACCAAGACTAGGCCACATTTAAGTCTGAATAACGTTCATAAACATTGAAGCAGAAAGTGGTGGCGCTTAAAACGCAGATCTTCTGTTTTTAACTTGACTGAAAGCAGAGATGTTGTAGCTTCAGATTCAGATTCATAACTTTCTGACGAGCGAGTGCAGCCATCGGTCCCCATCGTCAAGTTTAGAAGGTTCCTGCCTGAACCTGGATGAAGGAACTAAACTAACAGACTCTGAGCGGAGACCACGGTCCGACGACAGAACCCAGTTTAACTAAGCCCGTCAGAAAGACGAGAGAAACCGGATCATCGTCCAGTCAGACCGGACGCTCGGACTGATGCCGTGTCCTTGGGATGAACTCTGCGGAGCCGGCGCTGTCCAGCGGGGCGTCCTGTAGACTTTGAGAGAGCCTCATTCTCACAATGTGAAAGGGAGGCGGCTGAATGGCTTTCATTAGTTCTCCCGCAGAAGCAGCGGCGGTGGCGCTGATATCTCTTTCAGACCTTTGTGTGGTGTAACCTACACCTGAAAGACGCCATTCAACGCGACGATCGTGTGCCATTGTGGGGCATTATCTCCGCGGGACGCTCCTCGCACGCAGTGACGGTGTTTCGAATGGAATTAGTGTCCTGGCATCGGCCAGATCTTACATAACGTGGAGCTCGGTGAGAACGTGCGACGAGACGTGCTTCTGAACGGACCAGCCGGCTTAGCTAGGTAATGTGTTTGGCATCGTCATGCAAAGGATTGGCTGGAATGGCCCTCTACGCCAATCTGCGGCGATGGCAGGGGCCACAGGAAGCGGTGCCAGCCTGGCAGCGACATGTTATTTGGTGCAGAGGAGGGGTGAGGGCGAAGCCGTGAAGATTTAAAGGGAAATTGAGGAGGTGCTGTGCCAGATGGTGCCTTCATGCTCCAGTCTGGCATCCCAACTGCTTGGCCCCACACCCACCTTGCTCCTATCTCCATGCAATCCACCCCCCCACCACCACCACCACCCCACCCAACAAAACACATCCCACCCACCCACCCGCACACACGGGGTAGGTAGAACACAGGCGAGCGCACAGGCCTTTACACTTCCTGCAGAGCTTCCTTACGCTCTGAACATCTAAGGCCCAAGAAAACAACAAAGGGAAGAGAGACAATGGGCGAGACGACGAACAAAGACGAGAGAGGGAGAGCGAGAGAAAGAGAGAGAGAGAGAGAGTGGAGACAGAAAGATGAGCACTTTCCAAAGTTTCTGAAACGACTGGCGAGTATGAGTCATGAATTTTTAAGGCCTGAGAACGAAGGGTGGAGATCCAGTGATGCAGGGACGGGAACCGGTTGACGTTTCTTCCCCAAACGTCTCGTGTTGGCCTGAACGACATCAATTCCCCGAGTTAAAAAACAGAGGTGAACGAGGCAAGAACAACGCGAGATCCAGAGTGGCGTACGACTAAACGGGTCCGGTTCCGCCCGTCATAAGAGCGGCTTTAAGGGTTCCAAACTTGTGCCGCTTAAGCCGGGTTCTGCTGCCCTCTGAGTGGGCTGTGGAGGAGGTACGGTGGCCGGCCCAGAGCCCTGAGCTCATGGAAGGAGCTTGAGAACAAGGAACGTGCCAGTTGCGTCAGGGTTGTCGGGACGTCGTTGGGACGTCATCGGTCCTCGTTAGGCCGAATTTCCCCAGATTCCCACAGTCCAGAACCATGTGGAAAGAATTCGGCAGAAGCGTCGAGGCTGTGTACAGTGCAGAGCGGGGTTCTGCCGTCCTCTCCAGCGAGCTGCTGTGCCAGAAGTGTTCTATTCCAGCGAGAGAGCCCCACCACATAATAATGAGGAACAGGGCTGATGGATGAAACATGTGGGATCAGGTGGAGCTCCTCACTGGAATTCAAATCTTCCCCATCTGTGGCGCTTTCTGGGTCAGAGCGAGGAGCGCCGCAGTCGGTGCAAAGTCGGGAGCTTTAGGAAAAGCACCTTAAAGAAATCCACCCAGAATGCGGTGGACGTGGGAGCCGGCGCTGAGGAACGACGTTCCCGGAGACCGAACACTTCCCGTGGAAGCTCCGCGGAGTCGTTCCATCACTCGGTGTCTCATGAGCCGCAGACTTTTGAGGTCTGGCAGTGATCTTTGATCCTCACAACCTCCACCAGGTTCACTCTCGCACCTGTAACTGCGAACCTCCAAGGAGAGGAAGCGATTAGGCCGAGACTGGGGTTAAACTGCCAGGTCCTCTTCCCTCTCCAGCTTCTGGGAAGCTTCCGCCGTCGTTCCTCCACCCACATTTTTCTCATGCACGGAGCCCGAGCCGAGTGGCCGGGGATGCTGGGGCGGCGCTGCCGGGTTCCCACGACATGCGCTGCTACTCATTAAACACAGCCTTGGCCACGGGCTGCGAAAATACTTAAGCCTGCGAGGCTGCGCACTGCGTGTTCGTGACATTCTCAAGTAGAATCCGCGCTCTCGCATTCCGAGCCGGATGGGAGCGAGAACCGAGGGGAACCATCCCATCACAACACTGTGTCCCAGCTTTAGATAGCATAACCCTTTGATCTCCCGTTCCAAAAAATCATGGGAGTGCGCCCCCTTTGACCTCCATCTCCTGCTGAAGGTCATGATGTTATTTACAGCGCCCTCACAACAGAACACGCCCCCCAGCTGCCTACGCTAGTTTCCTACACATACACTCACACACACATGGGGAGAACATGCAAATCCCATTAAGGATTTCCAGCTACCGTTTCCAAAGAGCGCTACCGATGACCTACAGTCAGCATTCCAATTCATCCCGAAGGTGGCTTTTACCTTTTGATGGATTTGTAACTCCAGCCGATGAAGCAGAGGTTCTGTTTCTGATGGTGGTGAGGTGGTTAGGTATACAGTACAGAAGGTCCCGGGTTTGGTTCCCAGTGTCATGAATGTGATGTTCCTCAAAAGGTTCTAACTCCCTTTCTGTGTTTCCTCAAGGCCATCGTTTATGAAGGTCAGGACAAGAACCCCGAGATGTGCCGTGTGCTGCTGACCCATGAGATCATGTGCAGGTAAGAGACTCCCTCAGTATTAATGGGTTCCGTTCTTAAGGTTCCTCTGCTTCCTAATAAAGACCATGTTCTGGAATTAAGAGCGTCAGCGGTTGGCTGGCAGGAGGTCTTTTAAAACCTAACCACGTAGACCGACAGTCTCTGAAGGTTGTGGCACCAATGGACTCAATGTTGAGAAGGACGTAGGCCTTCCTCCAACACTTTTGGAGTTATGGTTCCAGGTTGGCGGTAATCCCTGGGACCCAAGTTCCCATGTTCCTCCATCACCACATGGTCTGGAGCAACTTGGGAACTTGGGTCCCAGGCATCACCGCCAATCTGGAACCATAACTCCAAAAGTCTGCAGAAGTGCTGCTTGGGTGATGGAGGTAGCACTCATTGGATGACGGTGGGAGGAGCATCAGTAGGTTTGCCTCACATGAGTCGTATCGTCCTGGAGTCTGACTTTGAGGTTCTTCGATGCTGCGAACGGTCACGCTTGAGTTGTGATGGGTGTGTCCATCACAGATCACTGATTTGGAGCAGCGTCTACAAACTTTCGTTTTCGAACCCTCTGATAAAGCTCTCCATCGCCGTGACATCAAAACTAAGATGAGGAGACGGTAGTTCGTATGTTTATTATTTTTTTCTACCTTTGTGGAAACGCATCGCCGATGAGGAGGTCACCCGGCGACCGCATACGCCGTCACTCGCTGCATCTCCTTTAATTAACGTCTAAAGACGGGTTCTGCAAGTAGGTTGAGAAGATTGATGTTCCACTTTTAGCAGGTCTCTTTTTGGTACGTGCCTCACCTCGGCGTCGCCCCCTCACTGGAGTTAATTAGGACGAGCCGAAACTCATTACGCTCCCAATTAGGAAGAGTACAAACACGTCCCGAACGGAACAGATACCCCAGGGGCATCTGGACAGCCCTAGAGTTTTTCGATTGAGGATCTGGGGTTCATGGCGGTGCTACACGGAGGGTCCAGCAGTTTAGGGAAGGCTCTAAACTCTGAATATAGATATATAAACATTGCCTCACGCCACATATTTCCCACGATGAGGTGAAAATGAATTGCCCCCTCCCCCCCGAACATATTCAAATGATGGAGAACGGGGGTCAGGAACCACTTTGCCACTGGGGGCCAGATTCAAATTTTATCTGGTCACGGGGCCCGCACTGTGTGCATTGTGGAACTTCAGACTCTGACTCACTGTGTAGTGAGTCAGAATTAGAACACTTGGAAATGACTGGCACACTATGTAGTGCACTAGGTCTGTGTTAGGGAGCGACTCCGAATGATGCGTCTGATTGGATACAGACCCTTTATGAGAATTTTCAAATATTTATATTCAAATATTATATTTATAATATAAGGGTGGCAAGGTGGCTTAGTGGTTGGCATGTTCTCCTCGCAGTGCTGGGGGTTCCTGGTTCGAATCCCCATCTGGGTGGAGTTGGCATGTTCTCCCCGTGTCCGCGTGGGTTTCCTCCGGGTTCTCCGGTTTCCTCCCACAGTCCAAAAACATGGATGAAGTTCAATTGTATTCTCCAAATTGCCCCATAAAGAGTGTGTGTGTGAGTGAGTGTGTGCCCAGCGATAGATTGGCGTCCTGTCCTGGGTGTATCTGCCCAGCGCCCGAAACGTTCTCCCCTGGATGGGCATGGGGAAACCCCCCCCTCCCCCGTGCGACCCTAGTAGAGGATAAAGCTGAAGATAATGGATGGATGGATTTATAATATAATATGGCTCATCTAGGGGGCCACATATGGTTGAGCTGGGTGCCGTGTATGGCCCGCGGGCCGGAGGTATGGGTATAGTGTGTATAGTATTTCTGAGGGGTGTGTGGTGGGTTATTTATTTGCACACTGTGCGTGTGTGTGTGTGTGTGTGTGTGTTTCGTTCCCACTCTCAGTTATAAGCAGAAAATTAGGCTGTACGCTATTAATCAGTCTCACTAATTGCCACAGCCCACCATTAGCCATATGGTGCGGTGCCAGCTTGCGAGTGGGAGACAGAAGTGCTTATTCCTTTCATTTAAACAAAAGCAGATAGTAAAAAAAACCCACAACAACGCGACAGAAACGTTTGCGAGGGCGGCCGCGGGACGCGAATGTGCTGACCTCGCCCGAAAACACGCCGGTTTCAAAGATGCTGCTTGTCGCAACGCCTCTCTGGCAACACCGATCAAAGTGGCGTGTGAAGTCCGGCGTCTGCAGGCGCGGCGGCGCGTCACGCCGTTTCCTGATAATTACATGACGGGATCAGATTTTTGTTAATATCTTCAAAAGCCGGGGAGAGACTCGTCCAGATTGAAGATGCGATTTCCCGTTCCGGGGGGCTTGGCGGGACACGGGGACGGTGCGCTGTGTAAACAGGGGTCCCGGGGTCGGAGGGTGGGACTTTATTTGATTTTATTTGTCCGGTACGAGTTTGAGGATTGCGATGCGTCGTTGGTGAAACCTCTTATAAGCTTATGTCAGAGTCATGAATGATTGATGGGCCCCATTGAGGAGCCTCCAACAACTTGTGTCGCAGGCCTTAATGGGAGCGGGAGGAGGGAGGGGGTGGAGGAGGGGGAGGAGGAGGAGGAGGAGGAGGAGGGGACCGCTGGGGAGGAGGGACAATGCCAAGGGTTTCATGTGACAGTTTCATCCCCGGCTCCTTTCAGAGTTCTGCTGCCATCTGTGCGGTGGAAATACGAGCCCGGGGGTCTCCCCCCTGCACACCCCCCCACCCCGAGCTTCTCCTAACCCCCTTTCTGCTTTTACCCCATACATACGACCCCCCCCACCCCCCACCACCACCTTAACCCCTTGTACATAACCTCATCACCTCTGCAGCTTTAATTTATGGCGTCTTTAAACACGGACCAAACGCACAAAGCCACCGGGACCCCCGATCTGGCGCCCGTCCCCTCGAACCGCAGGCCCGGTGTGACGGGGTGGAGGTCAGGGCCCGTGGCTTTCCAAAACTGTTTCGGAAGCGTCCGCTCTCTGAAACGTCTTTATAAAGTTGAAGTTCCGCCGGGACGTGTTCTGCGGGTTCTTGCTGTTGAAATTAACTTGTATTCTCACTCCATTAATTCCCTATCTCTCTCTTTCTCTCTCTCTCTCATCAGTCGGTGTTGCGATAAAAAAAGCTGCGGGAACCGGAACGAGACGCCGTCTGACCCGGTCATCATCGACAGGTAGGAGAACGCGCCCCTCGTTTCCCTTCCACCGCCGCCGCCGCCGCCATGTCCTAACGTGGAACGCCGACGTGACAGCTGTACAGCACCAACACTCACGCCGACATCGCATCCGGTTCTCCGGCGTGTGAGTGTATGTTCTCCACCGTGCGACGCACCGAGGCGGAACGTTCGCATAGCTTCGGCCACACGGGGCGCCGAGTGTACGGCGCGTTCTGCACGTTCTGCAGCCAGGTCCTGACACCGTTTCTGTGTAAACACTTCAGATAATATCAGCATTGTGAGGACTTTAAATTGGTAATTGCTCTGTGTTTGGATTTCGGTTCTCGCATGCGGAACCTGGGAAAAGCTCTGCTGGTATGGCTTTCACTCTCCTTAATAAAATCCACATGGATAATGTGCTGTGAAACAATAGCAGCCAAAGGGCCTGGGGCTGCCCTCCCTCCCTCCCTCCCTCCCTCCCTCTCTCTCTCTCTCTCTCTCTCTCTCTCTCTCTCTCTCTATCTCTCTCTCCCTCTCTCTCTCTCTCGCCCGAATTTGCAGAATTTTACCCTGCATCTATCTCTCTTTCCATCCCTCCCCCCCCCACTCCCCATCCCGGGTTATTGTTCTAAGACACGTATTGTGGCGGTGACGCTCATATTTCTAACGATCTTATTAGCCGTACGGCAGCGCGTTTAACGACGTTATTGTTTTTAATTTATTTATTTATTATTTTTTTTATTAGCGTTTGGGTTGTTTGTTTTGCGTTCACGTTGGCGTTGGCGCGCAGGTATGTGAGCCCGCGCCGAGGCGGGAATCGGAGAAAGTGTTCCGGCGCCATGTGGAAGCGATTATCCGGGGCTCCGGGGGCATTCAGTCACATGGGTCACGGCTCTCGGCGCCGTTCCCGGGGCCCGCTTCTCGCTCGCCGCGTCGGCGAGATATTTCTGCGCCTCTCCGCCGTGAAGGACAGGTACCGTCCCTCGGGGGCCCGTGATCGAGGAGCCGAGACGTGTTTTTGGAAGAATGTGGAACTGTCCACTCGCTTTCTTCGATTAAAGCAGATGGCGGCTTAAACGCAGCGGTGGCGGTCGCTGCAATCTGACGTGGAGGGGGCTTTAATTTTTTTAATTAATTGCGCTCGGATGATGGCGCGGTGTTCGGGTTCCGACGTTGGGCGGGAACACGCTCGCTGTTTTATGAGGTCCATTGAAACATAATGAGGCGAACCCCGGTGGCGCGCCCTCGGCCCTGACCCCGACCCCGGCAGACACGTTCGGGATGAACTGGAATGCAGACTGTGAGCCAACATCAGTGATTGACCTTCCAGATGTTCTGTTCTACCGAACGACTCGGGGGGGTGGGGGGGGGAGTCTCACCTTCAGCCTTCCACAGGGGTGGGATGGTACGGGGGGGGCATCCAGTTACTTTTGACTTACTCTAAAGGGTTCTAAGGTTTAAGGCGGTACCAATCAGAGGTGGCAGATGCCCTGGAGTCTCATACTCAAGTAAAAGTTTGAGTGGATTTTAAAATAACTTCAGTAAAAGTTGCAGTGTGTGTAATTCACTCCAGTCCCTGCAGCTACATGGACTTCAATTAAAATATTTATTAAATAATTACTTGTAATTACATTTTTAGATCAAATTGAAGGTGCACAAGCACGATCACATGACCTCAGGCCGTAAACTTCTTTACTTTAATATTGATTTTTATAGAATCCGATCCAAAACCATGTGATAATCAGACATTTCTATATATTAACGAGCCCTGACTCGTTAATTAAATGTATCAACAATGCATCAACGCAGTGGTTAAACGCAGTGGACGTCAACGTCATGATTATTAATATTAAACGATATTCTAGGTGTTAGGACGTGATGTCATCAGTCTCTCATTATGATGCTTCACGTTAGAGGATGTTATTAATCAGTTCAATCAAAAGGCAGCTAATTAATATCAAAAGCATAATGTTTTTAAAGTGTCCCTCCTTCTGTGAGCTTTACATTTTAATATTATCTAGCAGGTTTTATTAGAGATTAACAAAGAGTTAAGTTTACAACTCAGAACCGCTGTTTATTTAATTAACTGCAATTATAACACAGCTCGTTAGAACACCAAATAAAGTAATTAAATATGAAATGGACCGGGGCGGCACGGTGGCTTAGTGGTTAGCACGTTCGCCTCTCAGCGCTAGGGATTCCCGGTTCGAATCCCCATCTGGGTGGAGTTTGCATGTTCTCCCCGTGTCCGCGTGGGTTTCCTCCGGGTTCTCCGGTTTCCTCCCACAGTCCAAAAACATGGATCAAGTCAATTGAGTTGTCCAAATTGCCCCATATAGAGTGTGTCTGTGTGAGTGTCTGTGTGAGTGAGTGTGTGCCCAGCGATGGATTGGCGTTCTGTCCTGGGTGTATCTAACCAGCGCCCGAAACATTCTCCCCTGGATGAGCATGGGGAACCCCCCCGCGACCCTAATAGAGGATAAAGCGGAAGGTAATGAATGAATGAATGAATGAAATGGACTTGAAATACGTTTCATCTGTCTAATCTGCTTTTTGTAAGTTTGATGCTGAATTCATGTTTGTTAAGTCGGCGTGATTTTAATTATGATTGGTCGTTGCCTGTCAACCATCCAATCACGTGGTAGCTTTGCTCCCCTCTTGCGGCCTTCCCCGTTTACTGTCCAATAGGATTCCGATTTGAACTTCATTAACTGCGTGAACGGGCCGGCACGGTGGCTTAGTGGTTTAGCATGTTCTCCTCTCAGCGCTGGGGATTCCCGCTTCGAATCCCAATCTGGGTGGAGTTTCCATGTTCTCCCCGTGTCCGCGTGGGTTTCCTCCGGGTTTTCCGGTTTCCTCCCACAGTCCAAAATCATGAATTCAAGGTCAGTTGAATTCTCCAAATTGCCCTATATAGAGTGTGTCTGAGTGAGTGAGTGTGTGTTCAGCGATAGATTGCCCCCCGCGCGACCCTAATAGAGGATAAAGCGGAAGATGATGGATGGATGGATGGATGCATGGAACTGCGTGAACAGAATACAGTGATGTGATCGATCTATAAATAAATTAAAATAAAGACATTTTAGAAATGTAATGAGTTAAAAAGTCCAGAGATTAATTTGTAAACGCAGTGAGTGGAAATAAAACGTATTATGTGACAGAAACACTCAGTAAAGTACGAAAAACTACTTTAAAATTTTACTCGGTTACTCGGCCCCTCTGGAATGAATTACAGGGATCTTATTGGTCTCTGCAGCGGGATGATTGGGCGGAGCGTGTTTCTTGGGAGAACCCGAGTGCGGCCTGTTTATTTGTGGTTCTCCGTGTTTATGCGTGCCTATAGCACTCTGAATGTGTTTACTGCCACCCCAATCTGTTCTCGTTCCCGTCTGAGGAACATGGGAGGAAATGAGGGCGCAGGCTGCGCACATGGTGGAGGTGGTGGTGAGGATGGAGGAGGATGTGCGCTTTGCTTTGCTTTGCTTTGCGGTCGAGGTTTTTAAAGCCAAACGGGTCACCGACGTTCGGCGCTGCGTCGCCACGGCGACTTTCAAACATCTTTGCTTACAGATGGCCTGGTATCCCCGACACCTGAGATTGCTCAGACGGGAGGGGGGGGGGGGGGGGTTGGGGTTGGTGGGGTGAGGAAGCCCCTCGGTGTGTGTGTGTGTGTGTGTGTGATATTATTATTAATGCACAGCCTCATCATCCCGAGCTCAGAACCTCATTAATGCGCTTTTAATAGCTTTTAATCATTAATTGCTTAATTCCTTATGGGTGGATAAATGAAACGAGGTTTGTAGGTCAGAGTCGACGCGGAGCAACGGGAGAGGAACATGAGATGGCACGAGGATTCTCTGAAAGCGATGCCCAACGCTGTTACGGCTCGTACGCCCAGCTGCCTACCGCTTCTCTTTGCCTACGCAGTGCTACCGCATTGACCAGCCAATAGAGAGGCGTCGCCGTTCCCACGCAGGACACCACGTGATGGAATTCGCCGAGACCCAAAAGCAAGGCGGACCTAAAATAAAAAATGAAAAATGAAAAATGAAGCAAGACACCCGAATAGAGATCAGATCGGAGGCGGAGCCTGGAGCGCGAGTGGAAACCGTACACGCCAATCAGCCGTGTGGGAGGAGCTTGGCTTCCTGTGATTGACAGCAGGGCAGGGGAGTGCAGGTGGTTGCGGGTGACGTTTGTCGTGTTATGTGTGATGACGCCGACTCAGCAGAATCACCCAGCGCTGATTAAAAACCATTAATCGGCGCTACTTTTTACACCAAATTAACTAAACCTACAATTTTTCCCAGTTAACGTGTGCGGGCTTAATCCAACGAGATCGTAAGATCAGACAGAACTAATCCATCACTGAAGCACGGAGCATGTACGGCAATACCTCGAATTTCACCGTGTTTACGTTCCAGAGACCCCTGCGATGTAGCGCTGTTATTTTATTAACGATATAATTTAGTTTGAGGCGTCATAAACCCCGCCCACTCTCGTACGAACACTTTTATACCTACAGAAAGTTAGTAAGATATAGAGCGCGAAATGCCGCAATTGTAACGCCAGCAAGTGAGCAAACGAGAACTTTCTTACGTATTTTTTAAGAATTTCTTACGTTTGGTTTTATTCCCAACGCGCTCTCAGAAACAGTTAGCCTGTTAAAACTGGAATTAACTTAATTAACTAACTAACTAAAGCATGAAGAGATTGTAATACACTAACCGTACCGTACCGAACTATTTTTAAAACATCCGTGATGAACGTCCCAGTCCGGCCTCCCACCCGTCACGTTCCAGAAGTGCGAGGCGGTTCCGCCGCAGGCCGTCGTGCAGTACTGTATGTATTTCTGAGCCTGCGTGGGGGCGCCGTCTCCCCGTTAAGACCTCCTGAGTGCATTAGCAGTATCCATGACCCGCCACATGGCTGCTCCACATTGTTTCCCATCAGCCATTGTCCACTTAAGCCGAGACAGCTTGGGGGGCCATTGTGAGGCAATTACGCCGAGCGGGCGACTCGCGCCGAGCCGGCGGAATGAAATCGCCTGTAAAGAAGATTGACAGAAATTAAGAGCGCCGGAGAAAGGCAGGCGGGCGGGCGGGCGGGCGAGTCTGGCGCTGTCGCACGTGGAGGTGTCTCCTCGCTCTTTTGTGAGCGCCTGCGTGTGGCCTTCCTAATCCCGACATGCGAAGCGCTTAATAACGTGGCGTCGACCCCGCGCTCGCCGCTTAATGTAAGGTTAACCGTATGCGGCCCGCGATCCTGTCATGCGCCCGGATGGCTTCGAAAAGCGCAGCGAGGGAGGCGTGGCCTCGCGCTCGGGGTTCCGATTCCAACCAGAAACCCACGTTCCGCGGCCGAGTATCACCAAATCTAACGGCACCACCCGTGTTACCACGAGCATCATCCACCGCCTGAATAACACCCGCTCTGTGGGGGGGTCCTGATCGTCGGAGAACATACCAAAGAGGATGTGGAGTAACTACAAAATATAACTGTAGAACTACAAACCCCATCTGTGTGGTGGTGGAGCTGACACAAGGTGTTGTAGGTGGGTGGTGGGGGTGCGCTGTGAACCGTATATGTTTGCACTCGTAACTTGCAAGGTGAACCTCTGTTGTGTGCAGTTTGTATGTTCTCCCCATAAATGGGTGTCTATGTTGGAGTGACTGGAGAACCGTCCAGGGGTTCTCTCCCCGCCACATGTCTCATGAACCCCGTGCACCACCACCACGACTAAAGGCTTAAGAAATCCACCACTGAAGTGAGATTGGTGTCTTTTCTGCGGTGGGTTCTCCAGGATCTCTCAGGGTTCAGGGCTGTTCTTGTTGTCTACACCCCGTTCTGCTCGGGTGCACCCTTTACGCCGCCGCCGCCGCCGAGGACCGCGCAGCTCACGTTTTGCGTGGGCGGCCGTATCGCTGGAGGCAGTGGAACCGGCGGGGTGCGTCCTGTCAGTGCGGGGGGTGGAACGGCCTGTGGGGAGGAAGGAAGCACCGACCCCCCCACCCCCCCCCCTGCCGGAGATAAGGCTGAGCGTGCGTGTGCACTCTGAAGCCTGTCAATCAATCCCCCCTACCCTCCCCCCGTCCGTCCGTCCGTCAATCAGCCCTCACAGCCAGGGGAGGTCAGAGGAGGCGCCCCCGCTCCGTCTCCGCCGGCCGATCCGCTCCTGGACTTCATTATTCCGCCCGGGCGTCATCAGTATGCGTCCCCGCGCCGTCCATCTGGTCCTGAGGACGCGGAGACCGGGAGAGGTCACGCACAGGCGACACGCTCGGATATGGGGTGGTCAGTATGTGAGAGGGGTGGGGGGGGGGGTGAGGGGGTGGTGGATGACACACCACCTCTTTTCTCCAGTCTGCTAACAGGGTTCTGCAGGAAGGGTCACGTTCCAAACCTGCACTCCCACAGGGTTCACCCAGCATCCAATCAGAACCCGGCTCTGCAGGGGGGTGCACAGAGGAGACTGTCCCGTCCCCCCCCCAACCCGCACTTAACGAGGATGAGTCCCCCACTGAGCCTCGGTCCTCGCAAGGTTTCTTCCTTAAGATATCAATGTAACGGGGAGTTTTGTCTTGCCGCTGTCTCTTCAGTTGGTTCTTTGTTGGTTTAAAGGTTTATAAAACACTATAGCGCTGCTTTGTGACGCCGTACTATATAAATTAATTACTTACATTTATATTAGGACTTAGGGGTAGCACGGTGGCTTAGTGGTTTAGCATGTTCCCCTTTAAGCGCTAGGGATTCCCGGTTCAAATCCCAATCTGGGTGGAGTTTCCATGTCCTCCCCTCATCCGCGTGGGTTCCCTCTGGGTTCTCTGGTTTCCTCCCACAGTCCAAAAACATGGATTCAAGGTGAATCGAATTCTCCAAATTGCCCCATATAGAGTGTGCCGTTCTCGCCCGGATGGGCATGGGCAACCTGTCGGAGTCTGTTCTGAGGTTCCTTCTCCACCCGCTGCTCGGTTCCAGGTTCCATCAGCTTCTCTGAAGTCTCTACAAGTCTCTCTCGCAACGTTCCGCTCGGACGCGCACTTCAGAGGTCGCCGTGGGTTCTGTGGGTCTCCTAATTGGTCGATCATTTCTCGACTGACGGCCCCTCTGCGGTGTGCATAGCACCCCCACCCACCCACCCGAGCCTCGTACAGAACCGTAGAACCTAGAATCTCGAAGCGGTTGATACCCCCGGCATCGATTAGGGGACCGGCCCTCCCGCCTCATTGGCTGGATCTGGATTTATTCCGTCTCCATTTCGGCGGTTCATGAATAATTAATGAGGGTGTAATATATGGCATCCTGGAGATTTCAGCATCTCCGGGTGTGTTTTTAACGTCCCGTTAGCCGGGATCCCCCCGCGCTCGGGGGGCCCATCGCTGTGTTTTGAATCCACATCCTGCGGGGAAAGGTCACCCACGGCTCGCACGGAGCGAGCGAGCGAGCGAGGGAGAGAGAGAGAGGGAGAGGGAGAGAGGGAGAAACGAGGCCGGTGAATTATTCATGACATTGACTTTGTGTCAGAGAGAGAGAGAGAGAGAGAGAGAGAGAGAGAGAGAGCGAGGGGGAAGTGAGAGGCAGAAAAAGTGAGAAGCAGGCAGGCGGATGCTGCAGGATGGAGGATGTTTTATTCATTTACCTCATTTAGGATCCTCGCCGCACCGTCCCTCCCTCCCGCCGCCCGAGAGCCAACGTTTACATTAGACGCTGATTTGTTTGAACAAAAGCGCCACCCGGATTTCGGCGCGCCCTGGGCCGCGCGGCGTGACGGATGGCCGCGCGTGGAGCCCCCGCTCGCCCGGGCCCTAATTACGCCCGCGACTCGGTACTCCGACTCTGTGGCATGCGGAGAGATTCATTTGCCCCGGCTAATTTGGCTCTAAACCGGTCGGGGCAGAAAGCAAGTGAAATGACTTGATTAGCGCAGGGCTGGCGAGCGGAGCGCCGAGCCGGCCGGGGCCCCGCGGCTGCGTTTTTAAAGTGGTGGCGGGGGCGCGCTCGCTTAGGGGTGCGGGCCCTTTAGGGTTTACAAAGCGCGAGGCTGAGGTACAGCCGAGGGGAAGAGCACCTTGCCCCGGGGCATCTGACACCCCCGTCCCCCGGTTCCATCAGGATTTTAAACCGAGGGAGAGGGACGCGCGGCGGGACGGGCCTGAAAGAGGGGACGGCGGCGGGAGGCGTGGATCAGTTACAATGTGGAACTCTGTTACCAACCACTGTCTGTCTGTCTGTCTGTCTGTCTGTCTGTCTGTCTCTCTCTCTCTTGCTGTTTGTCTCTTTCTGTCTGTGTGTGTGTGTGTCTCTCTCTCTCTCTCTCTGTGTGTATGTGTGTGTGTGTGTGTGTATCTGTGTGTGTGTATCTCTGTATGTGTGTGTGTAAGTGTGTGTCTCTGTATATGTGTGTGTATTTCACTGTGTGTGTGTATCTCTGTATATGTGTGTGTGTGTGTCTCTATGTGTGTGTGTGTGTGTGTGTGTATATCTCTGTATGTGTGTATGTAAGTGTGTGTCTCTGTATATGTGTGTGTATTTCACTGTGTGTGTGTATCTCTGTATATGTGTGTGTGTGTGTCTCTATGTGTGTGTGTGTGTGTGTGTGTGTGTATATCTCTGTATGTGTGTATGTAAGTGTGTGTCTCTGTATATGTGTGTGTGTGTATTTCTGTGTGGGTGTGTGTGTGTGTGTATCTCTGTATATGTGTGTGTATTTCACTGTGTGTGTGTGTATCTCTGTATATGTGTGTGTATGTGTGTATCTCTGTGTGTGTATCTGTGTGTATTTCTGTATGTGTGCGTATCTCTGTATGTATGTGTGTGTCTCTGTCTCAGTATCTGTGTGTATCTCTGTGTTTGTGTGTGTATATCTCTGTGTGTATGTGTGTGTGTATCTCTGTCTGTGTGCGTGTATGTGTGTGTGTGTGTGTGTGTGTGTGTAAGTCCAGTCAGTAATGAGTTAATACAGAGCTGCAGGTCGTGTGTGGAGCTCTGCGTCCTGCGGGTGGAGAACAGCGGGACGTCCTGCAGAACGTGATGATGAGGCTGTGGTCTGAGGGTGGCTGCCCCGTCACTCGCCCCACAGAGCCTCGCTCACTCGGAGGGCCATTAGCTGCTCGCAGGCACGGCGCCCCCTGTGCCACCTGACCTCAGAGTACACCCAGCCATGAATGGGCCGCTGTGTGCGCGCCCGCCCCCCCCCCTCGGAACCAGCGCCCGGCCCCCGACCGGCCCAGTTTTCATTAGCCATGTCGTTAAAACGAAAACCGACGCCGTTGGCCGGGAAATTCGTCCGCGTCCCACTCCTCAATGGACGGATTCAGCGAGCGCAGAGCCCTGCCCCGCCCCACCCCGCCGAATGAATGCTTCTAATTTCCACCGCATGGCGGGGTGTGTGTGTGTGCGCTCGTGTACGTGTTGTTCCACGTGTCGGCGTTTTCGGACGCCGTTCCCGAGGCAAGGTGGTCGGTTCCATCCCATTAGAACCGAGGCTCATGTTGGTAAAGCTCCACGTTCTAGATCCTGGCTCTCTGTCCTTATGCTGGAAAAGAGAAGCGGTGGGCTAAAGAAAACACCTCACAGCTGAGTTCTTTGGTTCTGGACTGGAGAACATCATCTGATCTCAGATGGTCTCAGGTGAAGGTTGCTCCAGCTGATCAGCAAAAGTATTGGGACACCTATGTTCCACCTACAGGGAGGTTTTAAGGCAACATCCTGTTTCTGAGATGTTGGAGGTCAGACACTGATGTTGGGTGACCTTAGATGATCTCAGGTGAGGGGTGCTCCAGTTGATCAATCAGCCTGTGGTCCAGAACATGAGCAAAAGTATTAGGACACCCATGTTATATCTACAGGAATGTTTTAAGGCATACTATTTCTGGGACATTGAGGGGTCAGACACTGATGTTGGGTGACCTCAGATGATCTCAGGTGAGGGGTGCTCCATCTGATCAGTCGACCTGTGGTCCAGAACATAAACAAAAGTATTGGGACACCCATGTTCCACCTACAGGGAGGTTTTTAAGGCATCCTGTATCCTGTTCCAGGGACGTTGGAGGTCAGACACTGATGTTGGGTGACCTCAGATGGTCTCAGGTGAGGGGTGCACCAGCTCATTAATCAGCCTGTGGTCCAGAACATAAGCAAAAGTATTGGGACACCCACATGTTCCACCTACAGGGAGGTTTTAAGGCAGCATCCTGTTTCTGATACATTGAGGGTCAGACACTGATGTTGGGTGACCTCAGATGATCTCAGGTGAGGGGTGCACCAGCTCATTAATCAGCCTGTGGTCCAGAACATAAGCAAAAGTATTAGGACACCCATGTTCCACCTACAGACATACTGTTTCTGGGACGTTGGAGGTCAGATACTGATGTTGGGTGACCTCAGATGGTCTCAGGTGATCAATCAGCCTGTGGTCTAGAGCATATGCAAAAGTATTGGGACACCTATATATTCCACCTGCAGGGAGGTTTTTAAGGCATACTATTTCTGGGACGTTGGGGGTCAGACACTGATGTTGGGTGAACGGGTTTGTGAGGTTGTTGAGATGTTTGTGGAGCTGATGTTGAGATGTGGATGGAACCATATGAGCAGGGGACCTGTAGCTGTTAGTCGTGAGGTTTATGGGACTTCGGGAGACGAGCTTGTGGAGGTGGATTTATTATTTTCTGCCATGGTGTGTGTGTATGTGTGTGTGTGTGTGTGTGTGTGTGTGTGTGTGTGTGTGTGTGTGTGAGTAAGCGCTGCTGCCTGAAGCGAGAACATTCTGATGTAGACCTGAAATTCTCTTTGCTCTCTTTGTTTCTGGCGCGTTGCTTTTTTCTCTCCCTTAAGCCGGCCCGATGCCGTGGAGAACATCCCCTGGAGGGCCGTGTGGAGCCGTGATTGACAGCTTGAGTGTTTGGGTGTTTTCCTTCTTGTCGGTGGAAGTGCTGGACCCGGGTTCCTCGTGAAATCTGGGCCAGGGAAAGTATAAAACGCAAATGCGAGGTTCCTCGCCTCGTAAGTCGCTCGGCGTGCGTGCCGCGAGCATTACGGGCTTCGTAAATGTCCGCCGTAAATCCCCGAACCTTACAAACAAACTCGCACGTAGTAATTACCGAGGTACCGAGGTGCTGGTGTGCCGGGGTGACGGGGTGATGGGGTGTTGGTGTGCCGGGGTGACGGGGGGCCGGGGTGATGGGGTTGGGGTGGTCGTTCCATCGTTCTACGGTTCTGCAGTTCTGGGTGTTTATGGACGGTGTGCCTCATTGGCAGAAGTATCAGCACGAGCCCCATTAGTGCCCCCAGCTGGTCCCTCCTCTGCAGATCCAACAGGTGTCACTTATTTTGGAGTATTCTGAAGTTTGAGCATAACCCCCCCACACACACACACACACACACACTCCACACCCCCAAGAGGCCTTCATGTACGTTGGGGTTCTTCAGTGTACTGCTCAAGAACATCGGGGCACTCGTTTGGGTTCTTAATTAATGTCAAAGTCGTTTGATTCCATGAGGGAAACAAACGTGGACTTCTGTGGATCTTCTAAACGTGGAGTAAAGTTCTGATGAAGCAGGTTCCCATGCACAAGGCTCAGAACCCTCCATCCATCTGTCCACCTGTCCATCCATCCATCCATCTGCCAATCTGTATATTTATCCATCCATCAATGTGTCCATCCATCTATTTGTCCATCCATCCATCCATCTAGTTATCTGTCCATCCATCAATCTATTTAACCATCCATCAATTCGTCCATCTGTCCATCCATCCATACGTTCGTCCATCTGTCCATCCATCCATCTATTTCTCCATCTGTCCATCCACCATCCATCTAGTTATCTGTCCATCCATCAATCTATTTATCCGAACATCCATTTTCCATCTGTCTATCCATCCATCATCCATCTGTCCATCTGCCAATCTGTCTATTTATCCGTCCTTCTGTCCATTAAATCCATCCATCTATTTATCCATCCATCCATTCATTCATCCATCTGTCCATCCATCCATCTATTTATCTATCAATCCATCAGTCTATTTATCCATCCATTCATGCATCTGTCCATATAATTGTCCATCTGTCCATCAATCTAGTTATCCATCCATCCATCTATTTGTCCATCAATTTATTTATCCATCCATCTGTCCATCCATTCGTCCATCCATCTATTTGTCCATCTGTCCATCTGTCCATCCATCTATTTATCCGTCCATCCACCCCCCTGTCTGTATGTAGTAGGTTCTCTCCCCTTTCTTCTGTGAGACGTGCTCTGTTCGGAGTCCCCGCAGGTTCTGGCGGTTCCACCTCGTCACTTGCTGCAGTTAAGCGAGTCTGTAAATTGTTTTAAGAGTGTCTCAGCGGGGTCTAATATGATTCCCGTCTCGACTCTGCAGAATCTGCTCTGCACACTCGGGGCAGCGGCGAGTCGATGTGGGACTCTATAATGAGCTGCCGCTTCGTCACTTTACAAGCTTCCTCCAGCTGCCTGTCTGAATCAGCTCAGCGCCGGCCGGGTAATTAACGCGTCCTCCATCTGACGGCCCGCGAGCGTCTTCCGCACCGTCTCCTGCACTGAGACTAAACGCAGGCGCCCTGCTCTTCATGTGAGGAGGACACGTCCAGTTGTTCCTGGTTTGCCTGGAGATGTCTCCGTGATGTCCTGGATCCCGGGACGTCTGGACGCCTCGGCATGCTGGTTTATAAGGCGTCCACTTAGGGACACGTAGGGACCTTCATAGAGATGGACAGGATGTCCAGCTTGCCCATATACATATCCATCTCCTCATTCCTGTTAAAAGAACACCTACACGTCCCACCTACAGGTGTGCTTATGACATCAAACCCTACCCACATTGCACCTGAAGCAGCGTCCACTCCAAGACCCTTTTGGAGAACGTCTGTGGGAATCCGCGGTGACGCCAGCTCAGCCGTGAGGATCCAGCTCACAATCTCTGTTCCGATTCATCTCAAACGTGTTGGATGAGGTGGACGTTCCGGTCGACGCCCCACCACCACCTAACCCCGCCCTTCAATGTTGATTATCTTAACGTTTGCCTTTAGAACCGAAGAGGAACCTGTACTCTGAAGCACTCTGTACTCGGAGCACAGAGGAGCTCCAGATGTGTGAGCGTGCAGATGTTTGTGCTGATTGGCGGTCCACGGTGGAGCTCTTTTTGGGAACATGTGCTTTACATAAGCGTGGTGTCAGTGCCGTGGTGCTCCGCTCACGCCTCCATGGCGGTTTCGTCTATAAACACCTGACCGTGCGTGTAAACACTCTCCTCCTGAACTCGCGCCGCTCACTTCCCGCCAGCTCGCGGTGCTCTCGGGGTTCCGATTCGTCTCGTCCGTTCACACGAGCGGCGCGGACGTTCGCAGGAGACCGGGAGACGTCCCTCGTCCCGGCGCCCTCTGTCATTTGCCTCTCGTCTTTTTATGTCCCTTTGTTTTGGGCTCGGCCGCCCGTCTGTGGGCCGCAGCCGCCGGAGCCGCGGCGGGACCCAAATGAGTAGCGACATCATCTGGTTTGGTGGGCAGGCGCGTTGGGCCGTGCTATTTGGGTTTTATTTTTGGCTCGTTCCACGGGTGCCGGGATGGGAACCGGCCGGAACGTGCTGCCAGCCATTCTCTGAGTTCCTCCGCCCCGGTCACGCCCCGATCCAAACTGGGGCAAAGGCGATGGTGCTGAACCGACCACTAGGGCACTCGTATTTGGGATGAATCGGAATGCCGACTGCAAACTGTGTTATTATGAGGCCGCACATCAGCACCACCGCCCCTTCTCACCGGGGTCTGGTACCGGGACAATGTCTGCAGTTTCTTTTGATACCCCGGGCCAAGTGAACCCCCCCCCCGTCCTTGGAGGGGTACGATGAGGGATGATGTCATCCGTCTGGTGGTCCCTCGCTGCCGACGTCCTCCTTTGTGTGGATCAGCTGGCTCTTCCTGTCCGACACGTCTGCCTGGAGATCAGGAGTTGGGGGGGCGACTTCCCCTCCGAAGTACACTGGGAAGGCCGCGGGCCGAGTCCCCGCCGTGCACGGCATTGTTTTTTTTTCAGATGGCCAGCTGCACGGATCGATAGCCTCGTGTGCCGTCCCGCCCCCTGAAACAACAAGGCGGGCCCCGGGGCCCCGGCGAGGCAAGGCGAGGGACCCAAGTGGCAGGGTGAGATTTGGAGACATGGAATAGATGATGTGCATCGGCATGGCGGACTCTAGAACCTCCGCTGTTATTAAACCTCAGCTGGAGGTGGGAGGTGGGAGGTGCAGGGTCGGTTTTTGAAGCGTTCTGAGGGAGCCGTCTCGCTCAGCCGTAACGTTCTGCATTTGATAGTACAGTGGCTCCGGGTCGGTGGGGTCTGTGGGATTGGGTGACCTGAAGGCCCCCGGTTTGAATCCCAGTCACTCCATCCACTGACCTGAACCTCCATCCACTGACCTACCTCGACCTCCATCCACTGACCTGAACCTCCATCCACTGATCTGAACCACCATCCACTGACCTACCTGGACCTCCATCCACTGACCAAAACCTCCATCCACTGACTTGAAACACCATCCTCTGACCTACCTGGACCTCCATCCACTGACCAAAACCACCATCCACTGAGCTACCTGGACCTCTATCCACTGACCTGAACTACCATCCACTGACCTACCTGGACGTCCATCCACTGACCGACCTGGACCTCTATCCACTGACCTGAACCTCCATCCACTGACCTACCTCAACCTCCATCCACTGACCTGGACCCTAGTTTGTTTCCTAGTCCCACGATGTAATACCGATGAAGTACCTGGGCTCCTTCTACAGGGTTGCCCACCTCACTCAGTGTGTGTGTGTGTGTGTGTGTGTGTGTGTGTGTGTGTGTGTGTGTGGAGGACTAGGTCCTCTGTTTATAAGTATTGTACGCCAAATAGATCCATCATGCTGAGTCAGCAATCGGGCCTTCCCCAAGCTGTTCTCTCAGCTGGACGCATCATGCAGAGGGATTCTGTTGATTGGTCATTGATGTTATTAATATCCTCTGACGATGTGACTGAATAAAATAAGGTTCGGGGCGTGTCCCAGCACCTCTGTCCCTATAATTGCAAGTGCACTTGGAAAGAGCGCCCTAATGAGGGAGTGAGTGAGCGGGGGTGTCGTGGCGGCATCGACGTTTTGTCATTTCTGTCACTTCGCAGGCGTGAGTGTGACGCACAGTTTTCACTTCCTCTCTCTCTCTCTCTCGCTCTCTCGGTTCGTCTCTCTCGCTCTTTACACTCTCATCACGCGAGCTGTCGCGGCGCAGATGAGGACCGGCGTGAATATTTGCGTAGAGACCTAAAAAAGTGTGAAGACGTTCATGCAAATGTTAGGGGAAGGTGGCGCGGCTGGTGGCCCTGTTCTCAAGCTGCCCCGGAGGAGCACCGGCACCCAGCACGCTCTGCGGGGGGCCCGGGGTCGAGGGAACCAACAGAGAACGTAGAGAAACGGATGGACTACGGAACGCAAGTGTAGAACTACAAAGCCCATCCGCCTGCTCAGGGGAGATGATGTCATGAGGGTGAAATCAGGAGGCAGGGGCGTCGTTAGTCCTGGGCTTTCGGGGCTGTAGCCCCGGGTGTTTTGTCAGTTGCCCCGGGTCAAATGAGAGCAGCTTTCTCTGCAGCCTCTCCTCAAGGAACGGGACCGAACGATGGAATCAGCATCAGCTGTTTGTGCTTCCAAAAACCTGATTTTATTCACCAGTAACGGGAGTAAAGTTGCCGTAATAACTGTATGTTGGCTGTAAAGAGCAGCTTCTCAGCTTTCAGAAACCGTAAGATTTTTTCCGAGGGCGCAAACTTACGTACGGTATTTGAAAGCGAAACCTCGTTAAACCGTCTCATCTGCGACCGACTCGTAAAACGGAGTCATGCTTTTCTGCCGAAGCTCAGGTTCATTTATTCAAACATTTTCAGCCAAAACCATCATTTATTAGAACTGAATGTGCTCTCCACTGCTGACAGACATACTTCTGATGTTATTTCATTTCATCCATCCATCCATTATCTTCCGCTTTATCCTCTATTAGGGTCGCGGGGGGGGGTTCCCCATGCCCATCCAGGGGAGAACGTTTCGGGCGCTGGGCAGATACACCCAGGACAGGGCGGCAATCTATCACTGGGAACACTCACTCACACAGACACACTTTATATGGGGCAATTTGGAGAACTCAATGGACCTTGATACATGTTTTTGGACTGTGGGAGGAAACCGGAGAACCCGGAGGAAACCCACGTGGACACGGGGAGAACATGCAAACTCCACCCAGATGGGTATTCGAACCGGGAATCCCTAGCGCTGAGAGGCGAACGTGCTAACCACTCAGCAACCGTGCCACGACATACTTCATATGTTATTTAATTTCATCCATCCATCCATTATCTTCCGCTTTATCCTCTATTAGGGTCGCAGGGGAAGGGGGGTTCCCCATGCCCATCCAGGGGAGAAAGTTTCGGGCGCTGGGCAGATACACCCAGGACAGGGGGGCAATCTATCACTGGGAACACTCACTCACACAGACACACTATATATGGGGCAATTTGGAGAACTCAATGGACCTTGATCCATGTTTTTGGACTGTGGGAGGAAACCGGAGAACCCGGAGGAAACCCACGCGGACACGGGGAGAACATGCAAGCTCCACCCAGATGGGGATTCGAACCGGGAATCCCTAGCGCTGAGAGGAGAACATGCTTAACCACTAAGCCACCGTGCCGCCCTAATTTTATCCAATATAACTAATATATGATCAAACAAAATGAATGGAACAACAGTTGAAAAATGGATTAATACACTCATGAAAGGACACTTTTAAAGAGGACAGAGGGGGCAATAAGGGATCTGGCCTAAAGCCCCTGATGTTTCTAAACCCTAAAAACGCCCCGGTCAGGAGGTGTATCTAATAAAGTGGCCGTTGGTCTGTCGGTGCCGGACGTCGTATCTGGAGGTTCTTCAGACAGTACGAGGGCGTTGCCGGTGCTCGTCTTCCATAAAAGGCCTGATGACATCACAGATCACAGGTCACCGTGGAGACGGCTCCTCCTCTCTTGACGTTTGGTCTCCGTGCGGATTGGAACGCCGGAACCCAACACCCTTTAGCGGTTCCAAGGAGAGGCGGCATCAGGAGAGCGCGAGCGATCGATCCGCTGCGAATGCAACCCGCCTCTCGCGTCCTGCATTTCAGAATTTCCAGAAGGCTTCCTCGCACCGAGGGCGAGCGCCCCCGAACCCGGCAATTTTCTAATTCGGTCCCATAAAGCACTCGGTGTGTCAGCTGTCAGCCGCCGAGCTCAGCCGAGGGGTCAGGGGTCGCGGCGCTGCCTTCATGAGAGTGCTAATCGATTAGCCGTCAAGTCGCGCTTAAGTGGTGAGACCGATGCTCGGCCACCTGGGTCCCATTTCAATAATTGCTCGATGCCTGGGGTGCGCCACCCTCTCCTTCTGCCGTCCGGGAGAGACGCCGCGCGGAACCTTTCATATGCAAACGGAGGTGGGTGGGGGGGCAGGGGGGTGGAGTCAGGCTGGTATTGATGAGGAACGTGTTTGGAACCTCAACTCGTTATCAATCTGGAGCCCGTTTATAGACCTGGGTACTGTTTATGTCTCGGCACTGCATCCGGAGCTTCCAGCGCCATGGGACTACCTGGACCTCCATCCACTGACCTGAACCTCCATCCATTGACCTACTTAGACCTCCATCCACTGACCTGAAACTCTATCCATTGACCTACCTAAACACTCCATCCACTGACCTGAACCACTGTCCACTGACCTACCTAGACCTCCATCCACTGACCTGAACCTCCATCCACTGACCTGAACCACTGTCCACTGACCTACCTGGACCTTCTTCCACTGACCTACTTGAACCTCCGTCCACTGACCTAAACCACTGACCTAGACCTCCATCCACTGACCTACCTGGACCTCCATCCACTGATCTGAACCACCATCCACTGACCTAACTGGACCTCCATCCACTGAGCTGAACCTCCATCCACTGACCTGAACCACTTTCCACTGTCCTGGACCTTCATCCACTGCCCTGAACCACTGTCCACTGACCTAGACCTCCATCCACTGACCTACTTGAACCTCATTCCACTGTCCTGGACCTTGATCCACTGACCTGAACCACTGTCCACTGACCTAGACCTCCATCCACTGACCTACTTGAACCTCATTCCACTGACCTGGACGTCCATCCACTGACCTACCTGGACGTCCATCCACTGACCTTGTCGTCCATCCACTGACCTGGACCTGGTTTCATGTTGCTGTGGTAGTTCAGTGGTCCGGGTGTTGGTCTATCAATCTGAAGGTGGTGGGTTCAAATCCCAGGTCCACCGACGTTACCACTGTGGCTCCTTGAGCACGACCCTTAACCTCGTTGCTCCAGGGGGCGCTGTATGATTCTTGTGAGTCTTTGGATAAAAGCGTCTGCAGAACGTCCAAATGTCAATGTGATGTCACGCCGGCGCCGGACTCCGGACGTTTACATCACGCTCGACGGCCATTTCAGCAACGTAAACAAAGTCCGAACCCAAACGGACCCCCCGCGGTTTGGACCTTCAGCCCGCCTCCTGATTCGTGATCTGGAATCGGGACGCTAACCTCCACGCTAATATCCACGCTCTCAAAACATGATGACATCATAATTCTTTGGTTGGTGCAGCTGGAATTAAAATAATAGCACCCCCACGACAGACGCCTGACCCCTGCCTGCCTGCCTCATCCACGATAAAGCGTCTCCAACGCGCAAATATGTCGGAAGGATAAGAATCGGATCCGAACAATTATAAAAGTTCAAAGGCCCCGGCGAGCACATGTGCATCTCGGCCCGCCGGAGGAAACGGCTACATTTCCTTTGCTTACAAATGTCAGGGACCTGTGAGATAATGCACGGAAGTGCAGCTATCCATCTTTCCTGAGGGCCTGGGGCCAGTCATGAGATCGTTCCACACGCCGGAGAGCCGGAGTTCTATTGGCTGAGTGTCTGCGCTCTGATTTCAATAAAAACATAATCACATGACGTGCAGAAAACCATAAAACGTATAATTCTAACGCAGCCAGCGACTCACGGCATCATGCTGGTGGTCTGGGACAGCATGTCCTCCTCGTACCTGTAGGGGCGGCGGTTTACCATCCATATTTCAAAGCAATGATAATTAAATTAGATTTAACTTGATAGATTTTTTTCGTCAGTTGGACCTGCGAGTGTTCCTCTGATGAGCAAACAGAACCTGCCGGGAACACCGACTTCCCAAGTAGCCGCGTGATGTTCCGTTTTTCGGTAGCGCAGATCCTTAGATGGAGGGTGCAGGCGGAGGAGTCCGGTGTGATGCAGGTTGATGGATTGTGAGGCCACGTGGTGGTGCAGCATCTCACAGCGTCATGGTCTGCGCGTCCTCCCTCATACCTGTAAGGGGCGCTGTTTCCTTCCATGTTTTAAAGACGTGCTGATGGGTTAATTAGATGCCAAATTGTCCCGGTATGAGTGCGCTCCCAGTGCAGGTTCCCGATTCTGTGGTGGACACACTCTAAAGCCAGGTGTACACTCCATCAGGCTCAGAGGGTTGCGCAGAACGTGGTGGTTGATCAGGGTGCTGGACAGTGGTTGCCTCCTGTCTGGAAGGATGTGAACATCCCATGATGCTTTAGACTGTAGGTTCCACCTTCGTTCTCGTTGGATCAGGATTCTTGTTGGCGAGCGTCTACGGTGCACCGCCGCAGATATACGAGCGCTCGCGGCCGTCCGGGGAGGAGGCGATTAAAGCCTAATAGATTGCTCAGTCAGGCACCATAGCTTACGCCGCCATTAGCACGGCGTTACTGACACGGGCTTCGCATTGCTGATGTCACATGGTCAATTGGATATGGGACAAGCGTCATCCATCACGCCTTTAGCACACATCGTTTGCCTCTGTCATCCTGAGCCTTTATTGCCGTTTCCCCCACGAGTGATGGCGCCTCCGCCGCATTAGGCCCCACTCCGCAGGCTCGGCTTAATGACCGCTCTAAAAACCAGACGGAACCCGAGCAGACTGCGGAACGTTCTGATATCCGCTTTGTTTTGTTTATTTATTTATTTATTTATTTCTATTTGTTTTTCCTAGTTTTTTTTTTAAAAATTGATCTGAATTCGGCGGCACGGTGGCTTAGTGGTTAGCACGTTCACCTCACAGCGCTAGGGATTCCCGGTTCGAATCCCCATCTGGGTGGAGATTCCATGTTCTTCCCGTGTCTGCGTGGGTTTCCTCCGGGTTCTCCGGTTTCCTCCCACAGTCCAAAAACATGGATCAAGTCAATTTAATTTTAAAAATTGCCCCATATAGAGTGTGTCTGTGTGAGTGAGTGTGTGCCCAGCGATGGATTGGCGCCCTGTCCTGGGTGTATCTGCCCAGCGCCCGAGACGTTCTCCCCTGGATGGGCATGGAGAACCCCACCGCGACCCTAATAGAGGATAAAGCGGGAGATAATGAATGAATGAATGATCTGAATTCAGATTTAGTTATTGGTTGGACCTGCGTTCAACGGAACCCACCGGAACGCACAGTTCCCCATTGGAACGCCGCAGAACGCCGAGCTGGCCGCAGTCACAACACGCCGTCTTGTTTTCACACATCCACCTGATTTGTTTAGACACTCTTCCGACGTCGCGTTCCCCGTCACGCCGGCTGTATAAACAGAGACGGTTCTTGCGCGCCGTGCGCTCGTTAGCGGGCTGACCTCTAATTGAGCACGCGACGGGAGGGGGGAGGGGGATAAGGTTCCGCCCACCATATATATACCCATTATATCCATGTGGACGCCGGTCCGTTGGGATCAAGGAACACCTACGGTTCCCTAAAAACGCCCTTCATCTGGAGAGCGGAGACGTCCACATATCTTTGGTCATATTGTGTATGTACGCGGGTCTGTTTTTGGATGTTCTTTGTTCTCGGTGGAGTCCGGTGATAAACAGGGCTATTAATAAAAGCCAATTTGAGTCGGAGATGTGAAAGAATGGCTCTCGCGGGCCAAACAGGCGCCCTGGAACAAAGAGTGTGAACGCTCGCTCCAGGTGACAATAGGCGGTCGGGTGGAAACATCAGGCAGGAGGGCAGGGTGTGGAGCCAGAAGACCAACGCTGATGTCACCAAAGGAAATGCCCCATGACCACCGAAGTCCGAGCTGCATCCACCTAAAAGAGAACCGGGCGGCCGGGGAGGGGGTGCCAGACTGGGCTTTGCACGCGAAGCCTCCATCAGCGGTTCTAACGGGCGCGTCGGCTCGCTTCTCCGGCGAGGCTCGTGTTGCAGTGAGAACCGAAGGGGGGGGGGTTCTCGTCGTATGGCGGTCCGAGAGGGGCCCTGAGTGATGAATTCCCCAACTCTCTGGATTACTTCCTATTCTGGAGAGCTCCAGCCCCGAGTCCAGGACCTACTCCCACAGGAAGTGGATACGGATCACTTGATGGAAAGGAATGCGCGTCCCTAGGGGGCGAGCAGGCCTTAAACACTCCCATGTTGTCTCTTTTCGTCCTTCTCGGGGGTAAGGGTCGTGTTTTTCTAATGTCCTTCGCGCTGCGAGAACCTGCAAGTAGACAGGCATCGTCGGGACCCGAGCCGGAACGCCGGCGCTGGAGTGAGAACATCTGCACGGCCGCGGAGTTCCGCGCGAAGCCCAACGTTACGTCGACGCTTTCGCCCCGCTTTCCCATCGTTATAAATCTAAGCTTCGTTACACTGAGTCGGAACGGATCCGAGCGGGAGTCAGCACGGCTTCCGCCAAATTATAAAAACATTTGCCGTTCCGGAGCCAGAGCGCTTCCATCGTATAAAATACGGAATTTACAATTTAGAACCACAGCGCTGTGTTCCTTTCACACGCCAACGCCCCCTTGGTAAACATCATGGCCAATATGAAAGACAACAGTAAGAGGGACCGGCTCACGAGGGGCCACCATGCTCCGGTGTCGTTCGAGGAGCTTGGACCAGGGCCTCGGAGTCGTTGACCCCGACCTCAGGAACCGGGACGAGACGAAAGACGGAGCTCAAACCTTCTGGGACCGTTTTCTAAGAATCGTGCTATAATTTACATGAACAGAATTGCGACCGACGACCACATGGTGGTGCTTTAAGCACGAACACCATGGGGGCTGTATGTCCTCCCTCTGCCTTCGAGGGGCGCTGTTTGTCCAGTCCGGAAAGTACTCCCGAGTCCATGCGGCCGTATTTATCAGAATGGAACGATGTTTTTAAAGACCTAAGGGCGCAGGCGTCACTCCCGTTCTGCAGTGGTTCCACCCCCGGTCAAACGACACCCCATACCCCCCACTCCCCCCCCCACCCGGACTCCCTGGAACTAAAGGTGGAAGATCTAAAATCTTCGTATTTTCTGCCTCTTTATCTTTTTTTCGCTAAACATTTTAAGTAAATTAACTTATTCCACTTATTATTAACTTATTAACTCATTATTTGGAGGTCCGTCTCGTGACCCGCCCCCGACTGGGTCTCCATGGCGACGTGTCTCTAAGCCTCTGTGTTTCTGACGTGGAACTCGCTGAGGATCCTCAATTCCCGGATTGAAATATCGATCGCGTGTCTCTTTAGCAGATTGGATGCTTTGATGCTTTGATATCGGCATGGCGACCTGACCCGATGCCCACTCTTCCACCCCCCCCACCCCGGGTCCTGTGTTTTTAGGGAATTGGAACCTCACAGACCCTGGTTTCTTTCAGAATGCCGTCATGTGGTTTGCATCTCGAGGCCCTCGTACGTCCCATAATCTCATAACCGACCTGCCTAGGGTTGCGGTGGGTGTTTAACCCGATCCTCCCCATGCCCCGTCGCGGAATTAACACCGCCGCTCGGGCAGAACATGTCCGCTGTGGTCCAGCAGCTCAGGATAATGGTAAATAATGAGGCTGTCGGAGGGGAAGTGTGTGATATACAGCAGGGTCGGTCTGTCCGCAGTCCTCCTCCATCCATCACTCCGGGCCCTTAAGACGACGTACCGGGCCTGAAAATGACCCATTGGGCGCCGTGCCAGAGCCCCGCTGGCAGAAACATTACAGACTACCCAAGACAGGAGGGTTTTTTTTTTTTAAAGACCTGTAAATATAAACTACAGCAGCAGCAGGATGGAGAAAAAAAATGTGGAGCTGTTTTATTAGATTTACCTCCTGATTACCGCAATCACTGCTCCCTCAATCAGCTCCAGATATGTGGACCTGATCAGATCCACCATCAGGTTCGGTTCTTGGGGCGGAGCTGTGTGAATATTCTGTTGGTTCTGATATAAAACGTTTGAATTGAATTATCTCACCTCACTCCATCACACTCCCCCTGGTGCTGGCTGCAGGTACTGCGGCGTGTGTGGAGCAGCATGCTGATTGCCTGCAGCGCCGATAGAAACCTCGAATGCAGAATGTTTTTTAGGGTTAGATGACCTTCCTTGTGGTCAGTTCCCGCAGGACTTGTAGCGAAGGCGACTTCTTTTTTTGCACCGCCCGACTTAACGTGACGCTCCGAGGGTCTGCTGGTGTTTAAAGGTGTAACAATGAGTGTCAGCACCCCGTTACGGAACACCGCTCTGGAGGCAGGCCAGGATTCGGACAGGAAATGTCTGGAAGTGGGGAGAACCTGGGTCGGGTAGAACTCGGAGATACCGGGAACACACACACACACACACACACACACACACACACACTCAAAAGCCTTTTCTGTAGGCCTATCCCGTCCCGTTTTCGATGTGTTTTCTTCCCGCTGTGCCAACATTCCTGACTCCACGTCGTGCTCCTGCAGCAGGGCGTGTGGATTTCGTTCGTTTCTTTTTATAATTTGTCCCGGAAACGCTGACAATCGCTTGGCGGTAATAAGCGGCGTTATCAATCTAGACGATGACAATGGAAGGAAAACCTGCGCTGTGCACGAGGCGGGAGGTACAGTATCAGGCGTACGCACACACACAATAGAGGTTCCACACACTGACATCACTTGTCCAGGGAATCTACACAAACATGTATAGTTCCTAATTTGGTTCCTCTTGTAGTACCGTTCGCTTGCTTGGTGGTTGTGGCGCAGATACTGTAGATAAACACATTGTACAGCAGGTATTATTAGGGTGGTGGATGGCTACATGGTGGTGTTGTGCTGGTACCGTCCTGTCTGGACAAGGTGGAGCAATAAATTGGAACACACCTGCACCACCAGGTCAGTGTGACTGCAGTCCTGAGATTCATCCACCACCCTAATAACACCTGCTCTGTGGGGGTCCTGATCATCGGAGAACATACCAAAGTGGACTGACAGACTATGTAGAGGAACAGATTACAGGACTGTAGGCTCCATGGAGGGCTACACAATACTCTACACAAACATGGTTCCTAATGTGGTTCCTCTTGTTGTACCGTTCGCTTGCTTGGTGGTTGTGGCGCAGATACTGTAGATAAACACACTGCAGAAGGTATTATTAGGGTGGTGGATGATGGTGGTGGATGGCTGCATGGTGGTGCGGGTGTGTTAGGGTGTGTTGTGTTGGTACCATCCTGTCTGGACAAGGTGGAGCAATAAGTTGGAACACATCTGCACCACCAGGTCAGTGTGTCTGCAGTCCTGAGAATCATCCACCACCCTAATGACACCTGCTCTGTGGGGGTCCTGATCATTGGAGAACATACCAAAGTGGACTGACAGACTATGTAGAGACACAGATTACAGGACTGTAGGCTCCATGGAGGTCTAGATGATGTCATGTCTCTAATAATCTACACAAACATGGTTCCTAATGTGGTTCCTCTTGTAGTACCGTTCGCTTGCTTGGTGGTTGTGGCGCAGATAATGTAGATAAACACATTGTGCAGCAGGTATTATTAGGGTGGTGGATGATGGTGGTGGATGATGGTGGTGGATGGCTACATGGTGGTGCGGGTGTGTTAGGGTGTGTTGTTCTGGTACCATCCTGTCCTGGACAAGGTGGAGCAATAAGTTGGAACATCACCACCATCTCAGTGTGACTGCAGTCCTGAGAATCATCCACCACCCTAATAACACCTGCTCTGTGGGGGTCCTGATCATAGTGAAATGACAGACTATGTAGAGTAACAGATTACAGGAGTGGGGGTTCCATGGAGGTCTAGATGATGTCGCGTCTCTAATAAAGTGGCCGGCTGACAGAACCCCAATCCCAGTGGCGTTCCGTCGGCGGGTTCTGGGTTCTGGTTCGGCAGAACGTCCCACTGGAACTCCTGAAGTGGGTGTTTATGTTCCGAGTGATTTGCGTGGGTTCCACTTCGGGTTCCGTGCCTCGGGTTCATTTTGGGCTCTGGCCGCACAGAGAAACAGCTGTTCCAGATCGCGTTGCATCGAGGGCCACCGAAAGCACGCGAAGGACGGACGGACGCACGGACGGTGTGGTGCAGAACGGTACCGCCGGAGGTTCTCCGGGGCGGGGCGCTGGGTCGTTATTGTTATTTTGGCCGTCAGCTCGGTAATCAAGCCGCGGGACGGAATTTAAATCCACCGCTTGATATCTTTAATATCGCTAAATTCTTTGGAACCCCCCCCTCACCGCCCCGCCCCCCCCCATCGGTTCTCGTTCTGTCTTCTGGGAACGGCCGCGCAGTTAATAGATTATTAGTGTTTTATACCGCTTTAATTTTACTGCACGCTGCTTTTACGGCCTCGCTCGACTTCGGGAGGATATAAAAACCCGGCTCTGGAATGCAGAGGGTTTTGTGAAATGCGGCCCAGCTCTTAAAACCCACGACCCGCGACGGCCCGCCGTGTGGTACCTGCCCGGGACACTTGGCCCGCTCCTTCTGGCGTCGTGCTGCGCCTGCAATTACCTGCTCCATTATATCCACATGTGCTGCGTTTACGGGGCCAAAGACCACGGCGGCGATGTGCAGCCGCGAAAACGCTGCCGTCATCGTCCACTCGCTCGGAACCCATCCAGGTTCTCCTCCAAAACCGCGAGGAGGAAGCTTGTCTTGGCGTCTTCTCCGATCGACGGCCCGAGAGTCCAGATGGTTTCCATTGTTCGTTACATCAGGACACCACGTGTGTGTGTCGAGCCTTCCCCAAACTGTTCCAGAAGATGCTGGAGAAGACTGTCTGACTCACAATCGGCATTCTAATTCATCCCCATCCTATTGGATTCTGGATGCAAGTATCCAGAAGACATTGTAGAAGAAGGTCTGACTCACAATCGGCATTCTAATTCATCCCAAACCTGTTGGATTCTGGAAACAAGTATCTAATAGACGTTGGAGAAGGCTTTCTGACTCACAATCGGCATTCTAATTCATCCCAAACCTATTGGATTCTGGAAGCAAGTATCTAATTGACATTGGGGAAGATTGTCTGACTCATAATCACCATTCTAATTCATCCCCAACCTGTTGGATTCCTGAAGAACGTATCCAGAAGGTGTTGGAGAAGCCTGTCTGACTCACAATCGGCATTCTAGTTCATCCCAAACCCATTGGATTCTGGAAGCAAGTATCCAGAAGACGTGGGAGAAGACTGTCTGACTCACAATCGGCATTCTAATTCATCCCAAACCCATTGGATGGGGCTGAGGGCGGGGCTGGTCAACTTCTTTCACCCCAAAACTCACCTGGCCTGCTTTCTCAGTTCAGGGTCCTTCCCCAAACTGTTGTCCAGAATACATGCCTGAATGAAACTTACTCAATGGGTGTCATGTGACCACTTCTCCTGCACCCCGCACTGCACCGCACCCCGCTCTCAGATGTGCTCTTCTGATTGGCCAGTAGAGGGCGATGTTGCAGCCACTGATCTGAAGTAGAGTCGTGCGATGTGCGAGCGATGTCGACCTAAAGGAAGCATGGGGAGAACATGCAAATTTCAGTAGCACTGTAGGATTGGTGGGAAACCGAGGCACCACTCAATATCAAACAATCTTCTGCACCCCGCAACCTCCAATCAGCACACATCATCACTTCCAATGCCATCCTCAGAATTCCGGCCCCATTCATCAGCCGTGCGTTTCCATAGCGACCGGCCAAGGTTATTACATCATCACATGACGCTCTCACCTAACGACCTGGCTAACGACCCGGCTTCCTCCGGGGTCTCCGGCTTCCTTCCACATTCCAAAGCCATGCTGGTTGGTGGGTATCTATAGGAATCGTGAGCCGTCCAGATGTGGAACCCCCAACACACACACACACACACACACACACACACACACACACACAAAATGAAGCCTGCGCTCGGGGGTCCAGCTGTAGCGGTTCTGTTGGCTGCTCTGGGGTCGGTGCTCAGATTTCACTCATGTCAACGTTCCGCGTCTTGATTGTTCTTATAATCCGTGATGATGCGGGTTCTCCAGATGCGCCTCACAAATTCTGACCTACTTTACGCCGCTTGTTCTTCGCGACCCGCAACAGAACGCGGATCCGGATCCCGGACCGAATTCCCGAGTCTGCACTCCGTCATGTGATCGTGCATACGACCTTTCGTTTGACTAACTACCTCGTTTATTGCTCGGCCCCGCCAAAGGTTCTCCTCTGATGAGATGGCGAGGAACCGAGCGGCGGCGGTGGCGGCGGGGTTTAAGCGAGGTGTCATGGCGCGGTTCTAAGCGTCAGACCGCCGGTTTCCATGCGAGCGCAGAGTGAGGAGTTTGAAGCGGCAGAGGGAGATCTGTTTCAACCTCGTCTACGTTTTTCCAGCAACCAAAGGGAACGAGGCGGCGAGCTTTTCGTCTGCGTTCCGTTTTTTTTTTTTTGGGTTCCTCGTCTCGGGAACACATGGCTCCGCTTTTCTTGTGGCGCTCCTCCGCTGCACTTGCACTCGGGTTCAGTACCAAACAACAATAGGTTTATTTATCGTTCGGTTCTGTGGCTTGAATAACACTCGGAGCTCGCCGGTTCCACCCCCCCTCACCCCCCCACCCCCCCGCAGTTCCCCTCACTTGCCCTCGCTCTAATGTCACCCGGTTAAATTGCTCCTCTGAAATGTTTGTGTTCTTGGCTCCACAAAAAAAAATAGTTTGCAGATGACAAACACGCCCGACTTTCTGCCAAACATGCTCCTCGTCCCGCGGCACGCTGAGGGGGGGGGGGGTTTGGGAGTGGGGGGGCAACAGCCTGCCTCTTCGGCCGTGAACGGCTTTATTACCTTCACGTTAACACCCCGTGGGGTCGTAAATGCGCGTTCCGTTCGGAACGCCGGCGCGGTGCCGAGGCCGCGGGGTGATGGTGAGGAGAGGCGGTAGGCTGTGAGGACACAGGGATGGAGGATCTACAGGAGGTTGAGGATGAGGACAGTAGCATCCTCACGGTGATGTGTCGTTAACGATCCGATTTAAATGATTACAGAACAATACGGACCGGGCGCTAAACTGCAGAGTCAGCGTTTAACGATCCGAAAGAAATCAACTCAGAAACGAATATGAATCAAATCTATATCTATAGAGTTACTGTGAATGAGTGTGTGTGTGTGTGTGTGTGTGTGTGTGTGTGTGTGTGTGTGTGTGTGTGTGTGTGTGTGTGTGTGTGTGTGTGTGTGTGTGTGTGTGTGTGTGTGATTGTGTGTGTGTGTGTGTGTGTGTGTGTATATATATATATATTATTAAAAACACATAAAACTAGTAACACACTCACATGTGAGGATGTTATTGTGGGGACCTCAAGCATGTTGTATGGTTATAGTTTTGATTCAGGTTAGGGTGAGGTTATGGATACTGTGATGTTGTGGTGAGGTTATGGTAAGGTTAGGGTTAGGGGGCTGGTAGGGTGAGGATATGGTTATAGTGAGGTTGTGCTCAGGTTAGGGTAAGGTCAGGGTTAGTGTGCTGGTAGTGTGAGGTTATGGTTACTGTGAGGTTGTGGTGAGGTTAGAGTTTGGGGGCTGGTAGGGTGAGGTTATGGTTGTTGTGAGGTTGCCAGGGTGAGGTTGTGGTGAGGTTAGAGTTTGGGGGCTGGTAGGGTGAGGTTATGGTTGTTGTGAGGTTGCCAGGGTGAGGTTGTGGTGAGGTTAGGGTTTGGGGGCTGGTAGAGTGAGGTTATGGTTACTGTGAGGTTGCCAGGGTGAGGTTGTGGTGAGGTTAGGGTTGTGGGGCTGGTAGGGTGAGGTTATGGTTACTGTGAGGTTTCCAGGGTGAGGTTGTGGTGAGGTTAGGGTTGTGGGGCTGGTAGGGTGAGGTTATGGTTACTGTGAGGTTGCCCCAGGGTGAGGTTGTGGTGAGGTTAGGGTTTGGGGGCTGGTAGGGTGAGGTTATGGTTACTGTGAGGTTGCCAGGGTGAGGTTGTGGTGAGGTTAGGGTTTGGGGGCTGGTAGGGTGAGGTTATGGTTCTGTGAGGTTGCCCCAGGGTGAGGTTGTGATGAGGTTAGGGTTTGGGGGCTGGTAGGGTGAGGTTATGGTTGCTGTGAGGTTGCCCCAGGGTGAGGTTGTGGTAAGGTTAGGGTTTGGGGGCTGGTAGGGTGAGGATATGGTTATAGTGAGGTTGTGCTCAGGTTAGGGTAAGGTCAGGGTTAGTGTGCTGGTAGTGTGAGGTTATGGTTACTGTGAGGTTGTGGTGAGGTTAGAGTTTGGGGGCTGGTAGGGTGAGGTTATGGTTGTTGTGAGGTTGCCAGGGTGAGGTTGTGGTGAGGTTAGGGTTGTGGGGCTGGTAGGGTGAGGTTATGGTTACTGTGAGGTTTCCAGGGTGAGGTTGTGGTGAGGTTAGGGTTGTGGGGCTGGTAGGGTGAGGTTATGGTTACTGTGAGGTTGCCCCAGGGTGAGGTTGTGGTGAGGTTAGGGTTTGGGGGCTGGTAGGGTGAGGTTATGGTTACTGTGAGGTTGCCAGGGTGAGGTTGTGGTGAGGTTAGGGTTTGGGGGCTGGTAGGGTGAGGTTATGGTTCTGTGAGGTTGCCCCAGGGTGAGGTTGTGATGAGGTTAGGGTTTGGGGGCTGGTAGGGTGAGGTTATGGTTGCTGTGAGGTTGCCCCAGGGTGAGGTTGTGGTAAGGTTAGGGTTTGGGGGCTGGTAGGGTGAGGTTATGGTTCTGTGAGGTTGCTAGGGTGAGGTTGTGGTTGAGGTTAGGACAAGGTTATGATTAGGGCGAGGTTATTTTGAGGCTGTGGTTAGGGTGTGGTTCAGTTGAGGTTACGGTTAGGGCGAGGTTAAGGCAAGGTTGGGGTGAGGTTATGGTTACGGTGAAGTTAGTGAGGTTGAGGTTAGGGTAATGTTATGGTTAGGATGAGGTTGGAGTGAGGTTGTGATGGGTAGGTAGGTATACATATAGAGCTGTGATACCCCCCCCCCAGGTCGCCCCGGGGTCACCCCGCATCACCTCGTCCTACGAGTGGGCCGTCTTCATGGACGCGACGTTCTCTTGATCAGTAATTTGCAGAAGGTTCTAAAGGTTGGGACTCGGGGCGGGTTCCAAAAGACCGCAGCTCTGCTTACAGTTTAATTAATACGGAAAGCTCTGCCGCTTATTCTAATTAGCGCGGGTTCCTAATGAGACCTCCCCGTTCCCCGCTGGATCCACAAAGGACTCGCGTTTCCAAGCAACCCATCGGCGGAGCGGCAGATTCGGCTAATTAGCATCTCGGCCCGTCAACGATCCCGATGACGGCTCGATCCTATAGAACCGTGCGAGGAACCCTCCGTCTTCTCCTGCCACTGGACTTTGGAGGCCAGTCTGGAGAACCTCATGGGTCCAGCAGGTTTCGGTTTGACGTTCTGCAGTCGTGCGTCCTCGTTCTTCATCTCGTGTGCTTGATCATGTGGAGATGTGTTTTCTGAAGAACATGGAGAACCCGTAAAGATCTGAGATTCAGGGTGAGGAGTCTGACAGGTCCATCCGAAACATCTCCTCAAAAGTTCCTCCTGAAGCTTTCGGGCCCAGTTCTCTCACGCAGCATCAATCCAGCCCCCCCACTCATCAGACGTGAGAACGTGTCTCCAAAACCCTCGGTATCCGAGTGGACGTTGCGGAACCGTTGCTCAGCGTGAGGTCATATTCTACGTTGCCGGGTTGGAATGTGCAGGATTGCCTTTAATCGGTTCTAAAAGATAACACCAACCCCGGCAGTGGTACCAAACGACGTTCCCCCCCCTCTCCATTTCCGGCGTTCCCACCACACGGGCGTCGCGTTGACACGGGAACGAGGTCTTGGAAACGTGCCGGTATCTCAGCGGGAGCGGCGAGCGGCGGTGAAGGCGGCGTACGGAGTGTCGCCGGCGGATCCGAAATTGCTCGACACCTCCCGCTACATGTTAACATATGGGAGGGGATAATTGAGTCCTGTGGGCCGCGCCGGTTCTCCGGCGTGCCATCTCTCTTCCTGGCGTGGGTAACAGGATACGCCTGCCTCGTCAGACAGCGGCGGGGGCGAGCGGGTTCTAATGAAGAGCGCTCCGCAGAACGAGACAATGAGAGACGAGCCGCAGTCTCGCACCGGAGCGACGGCCGGGAAGCGCTGACACAACAGATCACATTGTGCCTCCGTCTCGTCCAATGACACGGCTCCGTATCGCCGGAGTTCATTTTACACCGAGGACCTCGCTGCGTCTTACTTTCCCACAAGTCGCTCACCGGAGCTCACTGTCTGCAGGAGGCGCAGGGCTTAGATCATCCACCCCTGCAGAACACCATTAATCATAAATGTAGATTAATCTCATTTAATTAATAATAATTATATATAAAAAATGTTTATTTAAAGAGATATATATAAGAGATATATATTATAATACAATATAAGGTGGGACGGCCTTCAAATGGGGGGGTGGGGGGGTAGAACTGTATGTACAACGCTGTTGTAGAACAGTGTTCTGTACGTTCTGTCAGACGTTCTTAAAAATAAGTTTATTATGATTTAACACATTAATTATCTGTCTCTTAAATGTTATGACTTATATAACTTATGACTTGACTGAAAATAAGGGGGTGCCATTGTGGTTTAGTGGTTTAGCATGTTCTCCTCTTAGTGCTGGGGATTCCCAGCATACATACTGTACATAAACAACAAACACACACACACACACACACATGTGTACACAACAAATACATCCACTAGCAAACACACACACACACACACACGTACACAACAAATAAATTAACAAAAAAACACACACACTCACACATGTAGACAACAAAGACATGTATGCAACAAATGCACTAGTATATATATACACACACACACACACAAACACATGTACACAACAAATACATCCACTAGCATACACGCACACACACGCACACACACTAACAAACACACACACACATGTACACAACAAATACATGTATGCAACAAATACAGCCACTAGCAAACACACACTCACAAACACATGTACACAACAAATACATCCACTAACACACACAGACACACACACACACACACACACACACACACACACACTATTGTAGAACAGTGTTCTGTACGCTCTGTCAGACGGTCTTAAAAATAAGTTTCTTATGATTTAACACGTTAATTATCTGTCTCTTAAATGTTATGACTCTCTCTCTCTCTCTCTCTCTCTCTTTCATATATATATATATATGAAAATAAGGGGGTGGCACGGTGGTTTAGTGGTTGGTATGTTCTCCTCTCAGTGCTGGGGATCCAGGTTCGAGTCCCGAGTATGCATGTTCTCCCCGTGTCCATGTGGTTTTCTTCCGGGTTCTCTGGTTTCCTCCCACAGTCCAAAAACATGGATTCAGGGTGAATTGAACGCTCTAAATTGCCCCTATGGTAAGTTATTTTATTTTTTTCATAGTTTTGAGTGAAACAGTAAACGAACTCAGAGTTAATGAATCAGTCTAATTAAGAGCGTTCTGTCTCTTTAATGAGACACAGTGTTAATGTCTCTGAAACATCAGAAACACACAGGAGGTTCTCAGCAACCGGAACGGGAGGAGTGTGTATGTGTGTGTGTGTGTGTGTATATGTGTATGTGTGTTTGTGAGAGAGAGAGAGAGAGAGAGAGAGAGAGAGAGAGATAGAGAGAAAAATGTAATAAAAACACACATACTCAAATAGACATATATATATATACATATAAACACACACACAAACTCAAATACCACTTATATTGTTTTGGACTGACATATATACAAATTATATGTGTGTGTGTGTGTGTATGTGTGTGTGAGAGAGAGCGAGATAAATGTTCCACACATTTAGACATATACACAAATAGACATATACATATGCACACACACACGTACACATAACAAATACATCCACTAACACACACACACACACACACACATACACAACACACATTTACAACAAACACATACACACATGTACACAACAAATACATCCACTAACACACTAACTCAAATACCTCTGTACTGTTTTGGATGGACATATGTACAGATTATATTTGTGTGTGTGTGTGTGTGTGTGTGTATGTGTGTGTGTGTATGACTGGGTTTATCCTAATCTAATAAAGTGCTCTCTCGAACCCGTGTCGCACCGTGAGCCCGCGGCTCTCCACCACAGAAACGTGCTGAAAATCAATAGAGATGTATAATTTACGGTTCCTTTATGGGTTCTATCCTGGCTTCTTCATATTGTATGAGGGACCAGAGCGTGGGTGTGCGCCGTGGGCGCTGTGGACGCTGTGGTCGAGGTGTGCTGCGTGTCCCTGTGTGCTGGCGTCTGGCGTCTCAGTAAAGTTCACTTCAACATTAAACACTAATTCAGTAATCAGCAGAGTACGGACCCCCGACCCGCTTACACCCCCTAAAGTTCCCCCTCATGTTACCAAATAAACGGAACCCAAGCAGGTTCTTCATAAGACGAGCATCCAGACGTCCCAACTCCACACCGACCATGCGCACGAGAGTAATAATGAAGGGCCCGTCCACATACTTTTGCCTTTATAGTGTATAGCGGTGTGTCAGCTATACGCAGAGCGCTCGTAAACGGCGCCGTACGAAGAGGAACCAGTGAATTCAGGAAAAGGTTCCTCGTTGGATCAATAAGGTTCCCCTGTAGCATCGTTTGATGGAACCTTTTTAGTGTCTCATGACTTTAAAACATTTTGTGACCTTATAATGCAGTGCCGGCGTACAGTATTCATGACACCTCCTCTCCCTGTATTCCTCCTCCTCTTCCTCCTCCTCCTCTTCCTCCTAATCTTCCTCATCCTATAGATGCAATACAGTCCCATCAGAGGGACAGTGGTCTTAATTCAGCTGATCTGTGATCTGTATTGACTTCTTTTAGATATTCAACCTTTTTTTTTGTTGTTGTTTTAATATTTTGGGGGGCTGTATGGGGGGTGTGGGGGGCTGTCATGAAACGACCTCCTCTTGATGGACGGCTATTGATCATGCAGTTCTCGTGGAGCCCGGTGGCTTTTTGGACTGACCCGGGGGCCAGCCGTCGCTCCGGCACCGTCCAGAGCTGAAAGAAAATCAATGCATGCGCCTCCCCGTCCACCCCCCCGCATCCACCCCCACATCCACCCGGCATCCACCCCACATCCACCCCACATCCACCCCACCCCTGTCCCGCCCTCCTCCAAACCAGATGTCTTCTGCTGGGAGCCTCTCCTTTATTGTCCACGCTGATGGAGCGGAGCGCGCTCGCGGAAATCGCAAACGCTCGGCCCACGTTCAGAACAGCAAATCTGTCAGCGCACACAATGAACTACGGCCTGAAAGGTCAGACGGGTGTGGGGGGGGGGTAGGGTGGAGGAGGAGCAGGAGGAGCAGGAGACCCGGCGCAAAGTGTGGCTACAAATCAGAAGCGTGTTCCATCGATATGATGCATCGCAAATTATATCAGAATCAGAATGCTTCATTAATCCCCCGGCTTTAATTTAATTTACGCTCCATTAGTCATGTTTATATAAATATATAAATATATAAATATAAATATACAAAAATAGAAATAAAAAATAAATAAGCGCACAAAAAATGAAACTAAAAGAACCAAAAATACACAATAAAGTGAACGTAAAGAGGCATGTGATTAAATTAAATCCAGCCATTATCTTCCGCTTTATCCTCTATTAGGGTCGCGGGAAGGGGGGGGGGGTTCCCCATGCCCATCCAGGGGAGAACGTCTCAGGCGCTGGGCAGATACACCCAGGACAGGGGGGCAATCTATCACTGAACACACTCACACACACACTCTATATGGGGCAATTTGGAGAATTCAATTGACCTTGATCCATGTTTTTGGACTGTGGGAGGAAACCGGAGAACCCGGAGGAAACCCACACGGACACGGGGAGGACAGGGAAACTCCACCCAGATGGGGATTCGAACCGGAAATCCCTACTTTAAATAAAATTTACAATAAAAATGTAAAACACGGCACACTGTGGCAGATGGTACAGTAATCTAATTAATATTGCACATTTAAATAATCATCATAATTATAATGCATGAAGCAGGGCGGCACGGTGGCTTAGTTTAGCTTAGCTTGGTTTAGCATGTTCTCCTCTCAGCGCTGGGGATTCCCGGTTCGAATCCCCATCTAGGTGGAGTTTCCATGTTCTCCCCGTGTCAGCGTGGGTTTCCTCCGGGTTCCCCGGTTTCCTCCCACAGTCCGAAAAACATGGATCAATTGAGTTCCAAATTGCCCCATGTAGAGTGTGTGTGTGTGTGTGTGAGTGAGTGTATGTCCAGGCGTCCTGTCCTGGGTGTATCTGGCCAGCGCCCAAAACGTTCTCCCCTGGATGGGCATGGGGAACCCTATTAGAAAAAAATTAGAGGTGCTGAGTTTCGGGTGTAGATCTGGTTCTATTAAACAGGATGACGTGTGCTCGTTCGCATTTCGACGTGGTCCTCACAAAAACATGGCTATAAATACATGATCCACACACATAAACAAGCTCATCGCTCACGTACGCAATCACACACACACACACACACACACACACACACACACATGCGGGTCTCCTGGGATAGACGCTCCAGCAGCTGCTCTCCCTGACAGCTCGGGCGTGTTGCGTTCCGCCCGCTTCAAAAACAACAGCTAAATGTTGATCCCTGAAGTCGAGCAGAAGGTGCGCTGATGAAGGCTCATAAACAAGTTTCACTCGGAGTCGCTCGCGTTCTCCTTCTTCTTTTTTTTTTCCGTCCTCATCCTGACGTCGAGTGTGTGTGTGTGTGTGTGTGTGTGTGTGAGTGAGGCTCGTGCCTCGTCCCCGCTGCCTCAGGTGATGTGTCTCCATGGTGACTTCTGGCCTTGATGGAGAGCAGGGAAAATAAGAGCCAATTAGACCGCCGGCCGCCGATTGGTCGGCCACCGTAATTAAGGCAGGTGATGTTAATTAGGTCCCATGGAGCCCGATTCGTCGTGGGACGGGGTGTGTGTATGTGTGTGTGTGTGTGTGTGTGTGTGGAGAACGTGGAGAGGTGCCAGATAGAGAGAACAGGCGTGGGTTATTAGTGGGTTCTACCTGATTGCCGGGGAAAGTTGGGGAAGGTTTTAATATGCACAGGCGCTTCCTCGGCCAGGGAACCGAAATAATTGAATCTGCCTGATTATGGAAACGAGGACAACCTGAGCTGGGAGGTGTTCATCTTGTCGGTGTGGTTTGTTGTTGAGGAGAGAGCGAGAGAGAGAGAGAGAGAGAGAGAGGGAGCTTAATGGTTATCAAATTTGTTTGCGTATGTAGATGTTCGTGTCGACCTTCAGGTTAACAAATGGGTTCCTCTGTTTCGTCTGCCCTGTTTTATTTCATTTCTGAACCTCGATATAAAAAAAAAAAGTTCGAACCCCTCAGAGTAGGACAGCATGGTGGCGCTGCGGAACCGCCGACTCGGCCGCGAGAGGCAGCGCAGAAGGAACCAACACGGAGGATTCAGATAACATTGATAAATCTAATGCCTCATACCTCAGGAGATGGATTCCTTCGTAGAACCTCACAGCATTAGGAGACATGTCCCTCCCACCGCTGCGCTACCACACTGCAAAACATCAAAGAGATCGAGAAAAAATAAATACATTTAAGAAAGGGCGGCACGCTGGCTTAGTGGTTTAGCATGTTCTCCTCTCAGCACTGGGGATTATGATTTGAAATCCAATCGGGGTGGAGTTCGCATGTCCTCCCCGTGTCCGTGTGGGTGTCCTCCGGGTTCTCTGATTTCCCCCCACAGTCCAAAAACATGGATTCAAGGTGAGTTGAATGCTCTAAATTGCCCCATATAGAGTGCGTTTGTGTGTCCAGTGATAGAATGATGCCCAAATCGGACACTGGGCAGATACACCCAGGACAGAACGCCGATCTATCACTAGGTACATACACACTCACTCACACCAACACTATATGGGGCAATTTGGAGCATTCAGTTCACCTTGAATCCATGATTTTTGGACTGTGGGAGGAAACCGGAGAACCCAGAGGAAGCACACACGGACACGGGGAGAACATGCAAACACCAGCCGGATCGGGATGCGAATCTGGATCCCCAGTGCTGAGAGGAGAACATGCCAACCACTAAGCCACCGTGTCGCCCCCTGTATTCTAATATTTAAATTGCATTGCACTTTAATAGGAATTGCTTTAAAGGTGAAACTGGGTTTAGGTTTAATTTCATGTACCACATGCGATGCAAATGGCGATAAAATCTACTTCAATCCTTAAACATGGGGGAGGGGGCGGGGCCGAGGTGAGGGTACGTGGTTTAGGTTGTTGAGGACATGAGGATGTGCAGCGGGTTCATGACGGCGGGATAAAAAAAAAACTCAGAATAAAGGAATCAATGCATCAAAAACATGATACATAAATATGAGATTTATAGAACACACTGATTATAAAAGATGAGAAATTAATATGCAAATAAAATTAACGAATAAAGAGAACCTCGGCTCGTTACTGTGAACAGCGGCGTCTCCTGTAGCCTTTTAATGAAGGTTCTGCTCTCAGGGCGCAGATGTCTTTATGAGCAGTAAACAGCTTGTTGTGTAGTGTTTCGGCCGTGTGAGTGTGTGTGTGTGTGTGTGTGTGTGTGTGTTTCTGCACAAAACAGCTAACTGCCTGAATCACCTGGGATAGTTCCCTTTTGAAAACAGGTCAACCGAAAGGAAAAAAACAGCAAAGCCACGTGTGTGTGTGTGTGTGTGTGTGTGTGTGTGTGTGTGTGTGTGTGTGTGCGCGTGTGCGCTCACATATATATATATATATATATTTATATATTGTACATCACACTCTATTAAACCTCAAAGCGGCGTGGTATTTGAATGTCTGACAGGTTGGTGGTTGTATTGGGGATCTTCTCATTGCTGCTACAACAGCGACTCCTGCTGGCCGTTCAAAGCCTGCATGTTTAGCGCCCCGTGTAGGCCTCGGCGTCAGTAGGCTGTGTATGATGTGATGGAGAAAGCACATGGCACCTGAAGCCCTCCTTGCGCAGCTGTATAAATATAAGTAGAACTGTACGGATGGGATAGGACTCAATTACTAAAATAAAATGTTGGATAATGTAGCGAGGGTCTCTCTGTAAACGCTCGCCCCGGTCTCCGTCTCCATCTCCGTCATGTTGTAGCGGGAGCCTGAAGAGCGGCGCCGTCGCCGGTGGCGGCACCAGGTTTCCGTTTTTTTTTTTTTTCCTCCCTCTTTCCCCCCGATTGCATGCTGATGTCTCATTCGGCGATGGTGGCTCGGGCTTTGATCGCTGCCTCATTGCTAATTAAAAGGAATGATGCTCTCTTGAAGGAGGCAGTTTCCACGCCGAATTCCTCCTCCTCCTCCTCTCTGTTCCAACCGCTCGCTGTGAGAGACGAACAGAAGCTTGTCAGCTACAAAGGGCCTCCTGAAGTGTAACCTGGAAAGCTGGTGGAGTGACAGTTTAAAAAGTTCCCAAAACTGCCGGAGTGGTGGAGGAGGCGGGGGGGCGGGGCGGGGGGGATTATCGGGCGAGTACGTTTTATAAAATGTTTATGAGGCGTTACGTTATGAAAATCAGACGTTTACGTAATCATGAGTTTACACTCGGAGCTGGGCGGGTGGGCGGTGCAGAGCTGGGCGGGCGGTGCAGAGCTGGGCGGGTGGTGCAGAGCTGGGCGGGTGGGCGGTGCCGCATGTCAACGACCGTGGGAGACCGGCGTTGGACACTGAAGCCGTCCTCCTGTCTAAAAGAATCCTAATGGTCCTGAGATGTTGGACGGGTGGGAGGTCAGGTCAGGGGTTTTAATTTGCTGCAGCAACAGCAGCCTCTAGTGGAGGGGCTGTTCCAGCGTGTTTGGCCTGGGACGTTACGTTATGAAAATCAGACGTTTACGTAATCAAGTGTTTACCCTGACACTCGGGTGGGCGGTGCAGAGCTGGGCGGGTGGGTGGTACAGCATGTCAACGAACGTGGGAGACCAGCGTTGGACCCTGAAGCTGTCCTCCTGTCTAAAAGAATGCCAATGGTTCTGAGCCGAGGTGTTGGACGGGTGGGAGGTCAGGTCAGGAGATTTAATTTGCTGCAGCAAAAACAGCCTCTAGTGGAGGGGCTGTTCCAGCGTGTTTGGTCTGGGCATTGGGGACACAGGAAGCTGGTGGAGTAACAGTGTCCAAAACTGTGGGAGTGTTGGAGGAGGCGGGATTATCGGGCGAGTACGTTTTATAAAATGTTAATGAGGCGTTACGTTATGAAAATCAGACGTTTACGTAATCAAGAGTTTGCCCTGACACTCGGGCGGGCGGTGCAGAGCTGGGCAGGTGGGCGGTGTCACCGGACACTGAAGCCGTCCTCCTGTCTGAAAGAGTCCTAATGGTCTCAATCAGAGGTGTTGGACGAGTGGGAGGTCAGGTCAGGGGATTTAATTTGCTGCAGCAACAGCAGCCTCTAGTGGAGGGGCTGTTCCAACATGCTTGGCCTGTGATGTTACGTTATGAAAATCAGATGTTTACGTAATCAACTGTCGGGTGGGCGGTACCGCACGTCAACGACCGTGCGAGACGGCCATTGGACCCTGAAGCCGTCCTCCCGTCTAAAGAAATCCTAATAGTTTCAATCAGAGGTGTTGGACGAGTGGGAGGTCGGGTCAGGGGATTTAATTTGCTGCAGCAACAGCAGCCTCTAGTGGAGGGGCTGTTCCAACGTGCTTGGCCTGGGATGTTACGTTATGAAAATCAAATGTTTACGTAATCAACTGTCGGGTGGGCGGTGCCGCACGTCAACGACCGTGGGAGACGGGCATTGGACCCTGAAGCCGTCCTCCCGTCTAAAAGAATCCTAATGGTCTCAATCAGAGGTGTTAGACGGGTGGGAGGTCGGGTCAGGGGTTTTTAATATGCTACAGCAACAGCAGTCTCTAGTGGAGGGGCTGTTCCAACGTGCTTGGCCTGGGCATCGGCGACATGGAGGCTGGTGGAGATGTGAAGTGTGCGGTGGGTTGGGGTCGGGTGGAGCACGTGGTGCTGGGCTCCTCACCTCTTTATTTCACTCTCAGCACTTTATTTATTGATGCCCCACTCAGGGTTACAAAAGAGAGGCGACGGGAGGACGGCACCCAGCACTCCCTGATGCACCGAGATACTAAGAACATGGCATCTGTGTGAGTGTGTGTGTGTGAGAGTGTGTGTGTGTGTGTGTGTGTGTGTCTCCCAGGCTGTCAGGCTGGAACATGTGTAGTCCCGCTGTTTTAAAACACACTTCCTACTGACACACCGGGTGATGGTTTTAGGAATCGCGGGTGTCTGTCACATAACATCTTTCATGCAGAATGAAGGGAGGGTGGAGGGGGGGTGGAGGGGGGGTGGAGGGGAGGTGGAGGGGGGGTGGAGGGACATGTCGACTGACTGCAGGACAGGTTCGTGTCTCTCTTTAGAGCTAAAATAGCACAAAGGTGCCATGCTGTCAGTAACCCTGTCACACGGCGCCGCCCTCTTTTTAAGATGCTTATGTAACGCGTGTGATATGAACATGTACCCGGGACCTGTGTGTGTGTGTGTGTGTGTGTGTGTGTGTGTGTGTGTGTGTGTGTGTGTGATAAAACAACAAGCTCTGCCCGCCATTCGTAGTTTAATCCACTGACGCTTCAAACAGACTCCCGCAATACACCCCGAAGCATACAGGGGGCGCTCTCACACCCAGACCGTACAGCCACACCTCTTGATCGTCTATTCAGGGGTTAACGAGACAAAGTGGAACGATTCTGAAGGACCCACGCAAGGACCAGACTCCGCCCGTGTGTCAGGTGGGTGTCAGGTGGGTGTCAGGTGGTCCCACCCGACATCGGTGTCTGACCTCACACAAGTACAACTCAGACGCGCGGGGGCGGAGAACTCCCGTAGGTGTCCCGATACTCCCCCGTCCATCCATCAAGGTGAGGTCCACACCCTGAGCGCAGTCGACCACCTGACACTCACCTGTTTATTAATGAGCGTCGACGTCCGTGCCTCTTCACCATCCGCGCAGTGGATCATATTAATCATAGTGATGTTACCGTGGACAAGGCGGAACGGTGGCTTAGTGGTTTGGCATGTTCTCCTCTCAGCGCTAGAGATTCCCGGTTTGAATCCCAATCGGGGTGCAGTTTCCATGTTCTCCCCGTGTCCGGGTGGGTTTCCTCTGGGTTCTCCGGTTTCCTCCCACAGTCCAAAAACATGGATCAAGGTCAGTTGAATTCTCCAAATTGCCCCATAGAGTGTGTTTGTGTGAGTGAGTGTGTGCCCAGTGATAGATTGGCGTCCTGTCCTGGGTGTATCTGCCCAGTGCCCGATACAGTGCCCCCCCCCCCCCGTGACCCTAATAGAGGATAAAGCGAAATATAATGGATGGATGGATGGATGGATGGATGTTACCGTGTAAATAATTATTAGTTGCTAACGTCAGGTGGTCACTGCAGTGACGGTGAGCGTGGCGCCAGTCGAATTGAAGACCCGCTCGGACCCGCTCGGACCCGTCCACTTGGACTCCGTCCAGAGCCAGAGAGGACTCCCATGGCTCTGGCCGCTCTCATCATCGTCCGCCTTCCCAGAAAACAGATCTCAATTAGCAGTTTGGAGCGTGCCATGGCCTCCGCTACCCCCCCCCCCGCCCCTCAACATCCTCCACCCCCCCCCCCCCCCCCGACGGCTCCATTTCCACCGTCCGAAGCAAAGCGAGTGCCTCCACGCCGGATATTTCTTCCCATGCCAAACAATGTGGGCTTCGCCTGGCAAGCTGCTGCATGCAACAGTAATAATTAGACCTGCCCTAATGAGCAGCAACACACACACACACACACACACACACACACACACTCACACACACACTCACACAGTGGCCAGACAGTGCCCAACAGTAATGCAGAAGCAATGAGGCCGAAAACGAGGTCGCCCGAAAAAGAGTGGACCCTCTGATGAAGCGATCCGAGGAAGAACCTGCCAACTTACCAACACCACCATGAGCAAAAGTATTGGCACACACCCCCCCCCCCCACATCCCATTCCAGATTGGTTCTGATACATGATTCTAAAGGTTTTTAAAGGCCTTCCCCAAACTGTTTGTATTTTAACAGTTGTGTGATCCTGATCCATGCTCTACCGCATTAAAAGCCTCCTCCTCCTCCTCTTCATCAAACACTCCACACCACGTGGCCCGCTTCACAGGGTGCTGGTACTTCCCCAAACTGTTGCCTTGGGTGGCCTGCATGTCTGCACATGATGCATCAGCATGGATCCAGCGCTCAACCCCCCGAGTGTGTACACGCTTACGGCCATGCCGGAGCTCATTTGCATAAACAACATCAACACGAGGGTCCATGAAAGTGTTAAACAGGAGTGTGTGTGTGTGTGTGTGTGTGTGTGTGTGTGTGTGTGTGTGTGTGTGTCCTGTAGGTTTAATGATGATCACAGAGATTAGACTTGCCGCTGATAAAAAGGCAACAGGCTTCATTCTGCTGTTTGCAGTTTCAATAATTAAAGTGCATAAATCCTGGTGGCTGTGTTTCGTTCGGATTAATTATTCAGTAATGCCACGTTAATTGCTCGCGCACTCTGAATATTTAACGAACGTGCAAAAAAATAAAAAAATAAATAAAAAATCCAGAACAAAAGCCGGAGTGGGAGGTATGAATATTCAGATGCGTCTCCTCTGCATAAGGAGGGCAGAACGTCTTTGCAGCATGGCATCGGTTTCTGTACGCGTTATAAACCGCGGCGCTGCTGCCTCATGGAAAATGACCGGGATAAGATCCAGATTTGAAGTTACGCCGATCAGGCGGACCGGCTGCAGGCCTTACAGGGTTCTACCCCAGGGTTCTACTGGGAGCTTCTGCTGTAAACGTTCATTCATTCATTCATTCATTTATTCATTATCATCCCCTCAATCCTCTGTGAGGTTCTCCAGGGGAGAACCTTTCCACACACACTATATGGGGCAATTTGGAGCATTTAATTTACCTTAAATCTATGTTTCTGGACTGTGGGAAACCCACAAGGACACGGGGAGATTCCCAGCGCTGAGAGGAGAACATGCCAACCACCGAGCCGCCCCATAAATATACAATGATATTAAATCTAAAGCAGATGTCAGACGGTTCTAAATGGTTCTAGATGATTTTAACAGTTTGGGGAAGGCCCTGACACACAGGCTCATGACATCACCGCCGTCATACGTTTCTGGGATGAACTAGAATGTCGATGTCAGAATCTGGAATCTTTTGCAGCTTCTCAAAATAGAGCTGCTTCCATATAATATCTGGCAGGTTGAAGTGGGCGTGGCCGAGGCCTTCCCCAAACTGATGACGTGTGTGTTGATGCCGGTCGGGGGTGCAGCTCGTTTGGTGTGAGGTAGAGGTGGAGGGGTGAGAGAGGGGATAAGCGGAATGATACCTCAGTGTAAACACACGGTGTGTGTGTGTGTGTGTGTGTGTGTGTGTGTGTGTGGTGAGGGGGTGGACTCTGAGGCGTAGACGCTCCTCTCGGCGAGCTCATTAGTGTCACTTAATTAAAGCGGCAGCACTTGACATCATCCGCTGATCCCTGATATCTCTAATAAAATTAATTTAATTAAAACCTCACTGAGAGTTTCAAACCAGAAACCCAAACCCAGCTCTGCACTTACAGGAGAGAGTGTATGTGTGTGTGTGTGTGTGAATGTGAGTGAGTGTGTGTATATATGTATATATATATATATATATGTATTTGTGTGTCTGTGTGTTTATATGTATATATGTGTTTGTGTATGTATGTATGTGTGCATGTGTGTGTCTTTGTGTGTGTGTGTGTATATATATATATATATATGTGTGTGTGTGTGTGTGTGTGTGTGTGTGTGTGTGCTCTGGACAGACGCTGAGTGAAGCGGTCGTTATTGAAACCCGTCTCTCTCTAATTAAAGCCCCGGCTCCTGAAATGCCATAATAAACGTTAATTAGGGGCTCAGCTTTTTTTTTTAAGCTTAATTTGCTAATTAGCCGAAACACAGCTGAGGGGGTTTCTGGGTAATTATTGATGGGGCTCAGCGACGACTAGTCCTGAGTTAAGAGGAAGTGACATCATTAAAGAGTGTCGATGACACCCGGCGAGGTTCGGGTCCATCCTCACCTCTCCCTCCTGTACCTCCTTTACCTCCCTCCCTCTCTCCTGTACCTCCTTTACCTCCCTTCCTCCCTCCCTCTTGTACCTCCTTTACCTCCCTCCCTCTTTTTGTTCCTCTGTTTCATCTTTATGTCTCTTTTTATTTTTATTTATGATTATTTCCTCAGATCTAGTTTCCATGATCAATTGTAATAAACCACGCCCACATCATGCCAAGGATTAACTCTTTAATCGTTTTCAGTCTACATGGTTTTGAAGTTTGTGTTTGTGTGTGTGTGTGTGTGTGTAGTGTGTGTGTGGAGGTGAGGGGGTCTTCAAGATCCCATTGAATCCAGATGACGCTCTGTGAGGTCAGACACTGATGCTGGATCACAGTCTCTGTTCCAATTCATCCTAAATGTGTCAGGACGATCCCTGAACCCAAAGGGGTCTTCCCTAAACTGTTCCCACAATCGACCTAATGAACGCTTAGTGAGTATTAATGAATAAAACATGTACTTACATCCCCCCCGCCCCCATGGAAGAACATTACAGAACCTGAAGCAGTCTGGTTTGAGACGTAGGTCGGATCGGGGGAACAGGGGACACACGGTGCTCATGTTTCGGCCTGCTCCTCGTTGCCGTACGTCCTGATGATGTGACGTCCTCCCCGTGTCCTCCGTCTGAGTGCGTCTGCGTTGCTTTATTGGCGTCGGCGGCGGCGGCAGGCTCTGACGTTCCAAAGCCCCCGCGTGGCGTCAGGCTGTTTAATGTGTCGGAACTGCCGTCTGTGTTTCCTTACACATCTCGACACGGTTACACACGTTCGTCAGACGCCGCCGTCCAAAACATATGCCTGAAAATGAACTGCATAATTAACTAATCAGCATTTCCCTCTCTCTCTCTCTCTCTCTCTCTCTCTCTCTCTCTCTCCTTCGCATGCCCCGCGGGTCTCGCTTCACCATCCCTCACGAACAGGTAGGAAAATATTTTCATTGGTTTTAATGAAACGCAGTGATTTCTCCACATGTGTGTATGAGCGTAGGACGCGGCGTAATGAACACACACCCCGCAATTAACACCAAACGCTAAGCGCCGATGACGGGCACGCCGAGCGGCACGTTCCGCAGCATACGTGTTCTCACGGCGGGGTTACAGCATCATCAGATCAACATAGCAGTCAAAGTCGCGGCCCGCGGGTCATATCCGGCCCGTGATACAATTCAATCCGGCCCACAAGTTCATTTTAGCTTGATCTATTATTATTATTATTATTATTATTAACAACAACCTTTGGAGCGTGCTGATATTTAAAGTGTGTTTTTATATTTATTTAACATTAAATATTTAAAGAGATTTTAAAGTTGAACTTTATTTTTCTAAAACGGTCCGTGATCAAAGAAACCTGAACGTTTAGATTTATTAATTTTATTTTTGTGCAAAAGCATCTTTTTTATTTGTTTCATTTTTTAGATGTTAAAATGATGAGTGGCACGCTGGCATAGTAGTTTAGCATGTTCTCCTCTCAGCGCTGGGGATTCCAGGTTTGAATCCCAATCTGGGTGGAGTTTGCATGTTCTCCCCCTGTCCGCGTGGGTTTTCTCCGGGTTCTCTGGTTTCCTTTCGCAGTCCAAAAAACATGGATTCAAGGGTTGAATGCTCTAAATTGCCCCTACTGTGTATTGTTTGTGTGAGTGAGTGAGTGCCCAGTGTATCTACCAGGCATAAAGACCCCCCCCCCCACGTGACTCTAGTAGAGTATTAAGCGGAAGATAATTAATAAATAAATTAATTAATGTATAAAGTTTAAATTCATTCATTCATTATCATCCACTTAATCCTCTACTAGGGTCTCCAGGGGAGAACGTTTTGGGCGCTGGGCAGATACACCCAGGACAGGGGGGCAATCTATCACTGAACACACACTCATTTACATACACACTATATAGAGCAATTTGAAGCATTCCATTCACCTTGAATCCATGTTTTTTGGACTGTGGGAGGAAACCAGAGAACCTGGAGGAAAGCCATGTGGACAAGTGGAGAACATGCAAACTCCACCCAGATTGGGATCCATCTTGAATCCCCAGCGCTTAGAGGAGAACATGCTAAACCACTAAGCCCCACTGTGTCGCCCTTAATGGAATAATATTCAGAAAACTTTTCCTTTTAGTTTGACAAAGTCGACCTAAAGCGAGCTTTGATGAGGCTGTGTGAGGTGGTGGTGCATGAGGTGTGATGTGACGCTGAGGTATCAGGAGGTTCTTCAGACCTTTCCTCCATCACACACCTCCATCGTACTTCTCTGCGTCTCTCTCGTTTGCTTTTGAGGTTGTGAATCGAGGTTCTGTTGTGCTCTAGTTGTAGATGTTGGAAATACTGGAGCAGACTGTGTGAGGTTCGAGGTGGTGGTGAGGTATCAGGAGGTTCTTCAGACCTTCCCTCCATCCCACACGTCCACCGTACATCTCCGCATCTTTCCCATTTGCCTTTGAGGTTGTGAATCGAGGTTCTGTTGTGCTCTAGTTGTAGATGTTGGAAATACTGGAGCAGACTGTGTGAGGTTAGAGGTGGTGGTGAGGTATCAGGAGGTTCTTCAGACCTTCCCTCCATCCCACACCTCCACCATACATCTCTGTGTCTCTCTCGTTTGCCTTTGAGGTTGTGAATCGAGGTCAGCGGTGGTCGTTCTGTTGTGCTCTAGTTCTAGATGTTGGACATCCTGGAGCAGGCTGTGTGAGGTTTGAGATGGTGGTACATGAGGTATGATGTGACGCTGAGGTATCAGGAGGTTCTTTAAACCTTTCCTCCATCCCACACCTCCAACTTTGAAGATACATCTCTGCGTCTCTCCCATTTGCCTTTGAGGTTGTGAATCGAGGTCAGCGGCGGCCGTTCTGTTGTGCTGTTGTGTTCTGATGCCGAGGTATCGGGAGGTTCTTCAGACCTTCCCTCCATCCCACACCTCCACCGTACATCTCCGCATCTCTCCCGTTTGCTTTTGAGGTTGTGAATCGAGGTTCTGTTGTGATCTAGTTGTAGATGTTGGACATACTGGAACAGGCTGTGTGAGGTTCGAGGTGGTGGTGAGGTATCAGGAGGTTCTTCAGACCTTCCCTCCATCCCACGCCTCCACCATACATCTCTGCGTCTCTCTTGTTTGCCTTTGTGAATCGAGGTTCTGTTGTGTTCTAGTCGTGGATGCTGGACATCCTGGAGCAGGCTGTGTGAGGTGTGATGTGATGCCAAGGTATCAGGAGGTTCTTCAGACCTTCCTTCCATCCCATACCTCCACCGTGCCTCCCTGCGTCTCTCCCATTTGCCTTTGAGGTTGTGAATCGAGGTCAGCGGCAGCGCCCCGCCCCTCCGTTCCCGCCGCCGTATAAATGTCCTGAGAGGCGGCGGCGCTCTGCTCCAGATAAAGCGGGGTCCGTGTTCCTCGGTTCCTCTCGGCGTTCCACTTCCCCGTCCTTTTAGAGTTTAATCAATAATTTAGGGCTCTTTGGTTGACCAGTCAGGCTTCCTGTCCCCGCCCCCCCCCATCCTGCACCCCCCCCCCTCGCTCCCTGCAGCCTCAGCTATCGTCCCATCATCCCGTTAATCAAATTACTCCTGAACCAAAATTGACAGTTTTCATTAATTATAAAGGATTATTCTAATTGCAATTCAAATTTATTCATTTAGAACAGACGGCGTTCAGTAATATTTCAGCGCATTTGCATATTAAATGGAGAGACGGGGGCATTAGCTATGCAAATGTATGCATATTTCCCTTATTTCGAACCGGGGAGCCATATGTGGCTGCGGCGCGTGCGGCAGGTGAAGAATCTCCAGTGCGTTTAATTTGTTTGACAAACATGACGAAGGCCCGCCCGCCCGTCCGCCCGCCCGCTCGCCGTCCTCTGGCCCCGGCAGCAGGGGCGCCCACGTGCCGTCTGTCGGCATGAAAGCGGGACAGGTGAGAGCGTCCCTGTGTTCTCCTCATTTGTACACCAGGTTTGGAAACCCAAGCAGTGTGATGTTCCGGCGTCCGGGTGATTTGCCTTTGATATCACCCCCCCCGTCCGTCCGTGGGGTGAACGTTAGCGGTTACTGTGACGCTCTCAGAACCCTGTTTAAAGTGATGCTTTGTAAAAGCCAGACGTTCCTATAATCACAGTTCCCCTGCGTCAGCAGATCATTAAACACATGGCATCGTTTATTAAAAATCGCTGAATAAAATGGCAAGAATTGGGACTCCATTGTGCTTCAAGAACGTCCTTCTACAAGATTTTAATTTAGTAATTAAAGTTTTTATCCCAATGTCCCATATTCTTTATTTAAAATGGCATTCATGAGGCCAGATATTGATTTTGGGCAAAAGGTTCAAGCTCACTCTGGGTTCCAATTCATCCCAAAAGGGCATCATTCGGTCCCACACATGTAGAACATTAGCATGCAGCTTCATGGGAACAGTTTGGGGAAAGCCCAGGTTGTCCTGTATCAGCAGATCCTTAAACACATGGCTTCATTTATTAAAAATCAACCCACACATGAATAAAAAGACATGAATTGGGACTCCAATGTGCTTCAAGAATCTTTCTACAAAATTTTAATTTAGTAATTAATGTTTTTATCCCAATGTCCCATATTCTTTATTCAAAATGGCATTCGTGAGGCCAGATACCGATTTTGGGCAAAAGGTTCAAGCTCAATCTGGGTTCCAATTCATCCCAAAAGGGCATAATTGAGTCCCACAAATGTAGAACATCAGCTTGCATCTTTATGGGAACAGTTTGGGGAAGGACCAGGTTGTCCTGCGTCAGTGGATCCTTAAACACATGGCATCGTTTATTAAAAGTCAACCCACACATAAATGAAAAGACATGAATTGGGACTCCAATGTGCTTTGAATGTCTTTCTACAGATTTTTTGAGTTTTTAATCCCAATGTCCCATACTGTTTATTCATAATAGCATTCATGAGGCCAGACACCAATGTTGGGCAAAAAGTTCCAGCTCAATCTGGGTTCCAATTCATCCCATAAGTGCATCATTCAGTCCCACAAATGTAGAACATCATCTTGCAGCTTTGTGGGAACAGTTTGGGGAAGACCCGGGTTCTCATGCGTCAGCGGATCCATAAACACATGGCTCACACGTGAATGAAAAGACATGAATTGGGATTCCAATGTGCTTCAAGAATGTCTATCTACGAGATTTTAATTTATTATTATTTTTTTTTTTTTATCCCAATGTCCCATACTGTTTATTCACAATAGCATTCGTGAGGCCAGACACCAATTTTAAGCAAAAGGTTCCAGCTCAATCTGGGTTCCAATTCATCCCAAAATGGCATCATTTAGTCTTACAAATGTAGAACATCATCTTTATGATGGGAACAGTTTGGGGAAGGGACGGGTTGTTCTGTGTTAGCGGATCCATAAACACATGGCTCACATATGAATGAAAAGATATGAATTGGGACTCCAATGTGCTTCAAGAACGTCTATCTATGAGATTTTAATTTGTTTATTTATTTTTTTTATCCCAATGTCCCATACTGCTTATTCAAAATAGTGTTCATGAGGTCAGACACCGATGTTGTCCAGCTCAGTCGAGCCTTCAATCCCCAACATCGGTGTCTGACCTCATCTGGACAGATGAACAGGGGTTGTCTAACCCCGAGCGTCTGGAGGTAGAACCTGAAGGTGTCCTCGTACCTCAGACCCTGCAGGCCAGGCGGGATGTGTGGACCCTGTTGAGGTTCTGGGACGTGCGAGCGTAATGGCTTCAGTTTGGACTGTTTAAACGGACCCTCGTTCCCCTGATGGCCCCCGAACGCAATGCTGACACACGCTCCCTAATTAGGTTAATTTTTCATCCGCCCAGATAAACTCTGACCCCGCCTCCCCCGTCCGTTCGGCGTTGCCACGCCCCTCCAGCGCGCTCTCTGTGCAGTGTCACGGCGCGGCGCTCGGCCGGATCGGCGTAATGAAGTCTAAGTGTAGGTGATGTCAGCGCGTGAGTAATGGCGTGGGCTCCACCTGACCGGTCCCTCACACTCGGCCCTGACAGCTCCATTACTCATTCCCTGCGCCGCCGCGCGCTCGGCCTCCTGCTTCTGCCCCCGGTGGAAGTGGAGGGCGGCCCAAGCAACCGCGCGCCTGACAATTAGCCCCCGGGCCCGGCTCCATCGCAGGCCCGGCCGCCGCGGGCCCTGGAGACCGACACGCCGGCCCCCGGAAATTAATGAGCCCTGGACCTCGGGGAAGGCCTCTAAATTTAGACCGGCCGCCCTTTTGTTTAGGCTTCCAGCGTCCGAACGGTTGTAGTTACGTTTGCAAAACGGATATCTGCCTGCCTCGCCGACAGATCTGATTGGAGGACGGCCTCACCGACGGAGCTGATTGGATGACGGCCCGTCATTTAAATTAAATTCAATTTAGCAAAAACAGAGCTTCTCATAATCCCAATCCATCATGACCTGACCTTCAAATCAACACTCAGTAACCTCCGCCATCTCTCCACCCGACTCGCTCCATAACCTCCACCATCTCTCCACCCAACTCGCTCCATAACCTCCACCATCTCTCCACCCAACTCGCTCCATAACCTCCACCATCTCTCTACCCAACTCGCTCCATAACCTCCACCATCTCTCCACCCAACTCGCTCCATAACCTCCACCATCTCTCCACCCGCCTCCGTTACCTCCACCATCTCTCCACCCGACTCTGTAAACTTCACCATCTCTCCACCATGGTTACATAACGGACTCCTGTCTTAAACTCTCTGATCATGTGACTAAAACGTTCCGTTCCTGCAGGTTCTGTCTGTAGAACATCATGAAGATCAGACCTTTCTTACCTGAACATCCTCCTCAGCCGTTAGTCCAAGCCCTCAGCCTATCCTGGCTCCATTACTGTAATGCACCATCAGACCATTCCGAACCCTGTTCAACCACCCAAGTGAATCATGTGACTCCACCTCTCCTCTCTCATTGGCTCCCTGTAGCTGCTGACTCTGATCTATAGGACCATCTCTGGATCTGGCCCCTCTGACCTTCACTCTAGATTTTTGAACACACTCCTGTTCACTACGTTCTAGTGATGATTGTCGTCCGGTGGGGCGACCTGACCGTGGTGCTGACCCTCACTCCGTATGGTTCTTCCCCACCCGCTGACGGTGCTGTTCTCGTTTGTAAGTCTCTTCGGATCGAAGCGTCTGCTGAATCGGAATGTAAACGTAATTAATGCGAGTTCATTGCAAAACCGCGTGCGTTGTGACTACGCAGACGTCCCGTGGACATGGGACGCGGGTCACATGACGGGGCGCGGTGCCGCGTGAGCCGTGCATTTGTTCTGAGAAATATTTAAACGGCGGGACACGGGCGGTATTAGTTCTCAGCATGAGCGGCTGAATCTTTTATGACGCGCCGGTGCTTCACCTGAATAAAAGATGGGCCTGAGGCCGGCAGGGCCCGACGCCGCGGCGCGCAGGGGGCCGGCTCGGGGTCCGGGGCTCCTCCACGTCTCCGGAGGAGACCTAAGGGAGGAGGGGAAGCCCTTTAAAGGCGACTTCTGGAGTGGGACGTGACGGCCAGGTGGTCAGGTGGTCAGGTGTCCTACTTCTGGCCACGTGTTGTATTGATTTTCTGAAAGTAGATGGCGCACCACGGTGAGACGGCGCTGCCTTTCAGCAGTCGATGGCGGGGTCGATACGACGCCTGTTCTGCCCGAGACAGCCATATCCTCCACTGAGCAATTCCCCAAATGGCATCATCGCTGTCGAGACGTTATAGCGCTGCGATAAGGCCCTTCAGGCTAGACAGGGAGTCGCTGTTATATTGACGGCGGGTCTGTCTCCACCGCTGGTTGGCTGTGGTGGAATAAGGCCGCATCACCCCGGCGCCGTAGCTCAGTGGTTAGTGTGTTAGGCTCTCAATCTGAAGGTTGGGGGTTCAAATCCCAGGTCCACTGAAGTTACCAATGTGGGTCCTTGAGCAAGACCCTTAACCCTCATTGCTCCAGGGGGTGCTGTGGCCAAACCTGTGCTCACCTTGTAAGTCTCTTTGGATAAAAGCGTCTGCTGAATGACCAAATGTAATGGCCGCATCACCCTGCATCACCCCGTATCACCCCGTATCACCCCGTATCACCCCGCATCACCCACAGGCTCAGGGAGGAGGGATGCCTTTGGGTCGGTCGGTGTAGTAGGCGAGTGAAACGCTTTCGAACCTCCCAAATGAAGACCATCTGCCGCTGATTATTGTCCGCGGCTCTCCACAGGGCCGTGACCTCTGACCTCTGAGGTCAGCGTCCACCCCGATTGGCATTTCTGGCATAACACGACCCGTGTCCCGCCGAGTGACACCGCCTTCCCCCGGGATGTTAATGGATATTTGTTTTCTGGCGACGCAGGCCGGCGTGTGGGTCGGCATGGCGGGTCGGCATGGCGGGTCGGTCGGAGCGGGTCGGCGGAGCGGGGCTATTCTTATCTGGCTGTGGGTTCGGGTCACTTTGAGAGGGACGTGTAAGCGAGAGCGCCGAGCAGGAAGCGTGATGTCACCGTGTGAGAGCCCGGCTGCAGATACAGCAGCCTGAAGGCGGTGTAATATTAGCCCTGCCTGGGTTTGGTTACCACACACACACACACACACACACACACACACAGCGTGGATCACTGCTTCTACTAAAATCCCACGCTCCACGCTCCACCCTCAACCCCGTTTTCGTTCAGCTGGATGGACCCAATTCCTCTTACTTTTCTGGGTTAGTAGGTCTCTCTCTGTGTGTGTCTGTTGTGTGTGTGTGTGTGTGTCTGTGTTGTGTGTGTGGTGTGTGTGGTTCCGCATTCCACAACTGGTTCTAAACCGCTGTCTTCCTCTAGAACGTCTTGCTCGAACATTTTGGAGCGTTTCTTTTGTTGGGATTCATCCAGCAGAGCGTCAGTGAGGTCAGAAACTGATGTTGGACGGGAGGGTGTGCCTCACGGCACCTCATTCTGTTGGATGAGGTCGGATCGGGTTGATTTCCCTCGCCGTGGACCTTATGTTGAGGCCTTCCCCAAACTGTTTTTACAGTTGGAAGCACACAACTGCTCAAATGACGATCCGATCCATCCATTATCTTCCGCTTTATCCTCTATTAGGGTCGCTGATGGGGGGGGGGTGCTCCATGCCCATCCAGGGAAGAACGTATCGGGTGCTGGGCAGATACACCCAGGACAGGGGGGCAATCTATCACTGGACACACTCACTCACACACACACACACACTCTATATGGGGCAATTTGGAGAACTCAATTGACCTTGATCCATGTTTTTGGACTGTGGGAGGAAACCGGAGAACCCAGAGGAAACCCACATGGACACGGGTAGAACATGCAAACTCCACCCAGCTCGGGATTCAAACCGGGAATCCCTAGTGCTGAGAGGAGAACATGCTAAACCACTTAGCCACCGTGCCGCCTGCACAAATGACATATATATATATATATATATATATATATATATATTTTTTTTATATATATATATATATATATATATATATATATATATATATATATACACACACACACACACACACACACAGGTGTGTGTAGGAGCAGTAACCACTAGAACCATGTCATTTTTTCTGTGTGTTTACTAAAGCGTAAGGCGAGCGTAATGCCTCTGTGTGTGGAGCCCATCGAATTACACACCTCACAAACTGCATCGGAACTTCAACCCCCGGCCTGTGTTGCAGCGCGGGGGGGAGGGTGGGGGGTCTGAACCGCAGGCCCGGGCCCATTTTTCAGCAAGAAAAATATGACGTAAATTCCGTAAATAATAAGAGGCCCCGAGGGGGCGTCTATTTATAACAGGACCTAAATAACGCGTCGCCATGGTAACGAACGCCGCTGCTGGGTTTAAAGGTGGACTCGTGGCGGGATTAAAGGACTTTATTTGTGTAATAAAGCTGCCGATGCGTGACGGATGAGCGACGAGCGCACCGCACGGCCAGCAGGGGGCGGGCTGGCAGGCTTTACGCCTGTAGAGGGTCGGTCGGCATCCGGTGTGTCACCCGAATGTCGGCTGAACGAAGCCGTGCGTTCTGATCGCAGCGCTTCCGGAGCCGCAGTCCGGATCGGGACGGCGTGCACGTGGTGCCGTTAATGCCCCGTGTGGTGGTAATTAAGCCGCGGCGGAGGAGGTGGAGCGGCGTCCTGATCAGATGATAAGCGGCTTTTCTCTCGTCCATTATCCTCTCTAATCTCCAGCCGGTAATTAGGCGGCGTCCCAGAAGGTGCGCCGAGGCGTCGGACGGTGCGGTGCCGCCTGAGTGTCAAAGGTGGAGGGACGTGAGAAAGCGTCCTATGGCACGCCGAAGCGTCCAACAGATTTATATAATGAGGTTCATCCGAATGTCTCCAAAAATCCTGCTTCGGCATCCCAATACCTTTGTTCTTGGTGTCCCGGCACATTGTGGTCCTGACGGGAGGAGACGTGTGGAGTCGGTCCAGATGAACGGGTTCGGAGGTCTTGTGATGTCACGGCGTCTCATCGTGGATAGGCCTTCAGGCCGACGGGGCGACGGGCGTCGTCATGACGACCGATCCGGGCTCTTTAGTGACCGATCTGCAGCTCGGGTGGAGGAGGAGTTCAGGGATGGTGGTGATGGTGGTGGTGGTGGTGGGTGTAGCACCGCAGCGAACAGGGGCCGTAAATCCGGGCCTCTGAGGTCTAAAGTGTGGGTCGGGGGGGTGGGGATGGGGGGTTCTGCGTTAGAGAGGCTAATGACTCCCCTGCCTGCACCACCACCCACACCCACCCACCCCCCCGACCCCGTGAGTGAGCCCCCGAAATCAATCTCTCTCTCATGAATTATTGAGTTGTTTGCCTTCAGCCCTCCACAACAGACAGAGGGCCGAGCGGCCGCCGCCTTCTTCTCCTCCTGTGTTCTCCACCCCTTTCATTCCGCGGTTCTGCGGCGGTTCTGCCGTTCACGGAGACCGGCGCTGTTCCGGTTTTAACCTCCATCCTGAACAGCCCGGGTTCATGAGCGGGGCAGTTAGTGTTGTGTTTATTCGTTAATTGGTTCCCCATTGCCCATCCAGGGGAGAATGCTTCACTAACACACACACACTATATGGGGCAATTTGGAGCGTTCAATTCACCTTGAACCCATGTTTTTGGACTGTGAGAGGAAACCGGAGAACCTGGGGAGAACATGGAAACTCCACCCAGGTTTCAAATCCCCATAAGGGATTCGAATTGCCGCCATAAGTGCAATTTATAGCAGGCGGTTTGCCTTAAATCCATGTTTGTGGACTGTGGGGGGAAACTGGAGAACCTGGGGAGAACATGGAAACTCCACCCAGGTTTCGAACCTGGATCCCCAGCGCTGAGAGGAGAACATGCCAACCACTAAGCCACCGTGCCGCTATAAGGGCAATTTAGAGCAAGCAATTTGCCTTGAATCCATGTTTTTGGACTGTGGGAGAAAACCGGAGAGCCCAGAGGAAACCCATGGGGACACGGGGAGGACATGCAAACTCCACCCAGTTTGGGATTCTAACCTTGAATCCCCAGCGCTGAGAGAACATGCCAACCACTAAGCCACCGTCCCTCTATAGGGGCAATTTAGAGCAGGCGATTTGCCTTAAATCCATGTTTTTGGACTGTGGGAGGAAACCGGAGAACCCGGCGAGAACCCACGGGGACACGGAGAGGACATGCCAACTACTAAGCCACCGTCCCACCATAGGGGCAATTTAGAGCAGCGATTTGCCTTAAATCCATGATTTTTTGGATTGTGGGAGGAAACCGGAGAACCCGGAGGAAACCCACGGGGACACGGGGGGACATGGAAACTCCACCCAGATTGGGATTTGAACCTGGATCTCCAGCGCTGAGAGGAGAACATGCCAAACCACTACACCACTGTTCCACCCTTATTCGAAAAATGAATAATTATTAATAAATCAATAGAAATGTAATGAGACTGAATTAAACGATTGGAACGTTGAACTGGGTTTATATTGAAGGTGTTGTTGTGAAACCCTGCGGTTCCACGCCGTGCGGTGGTTCCACGGTTCCACGCCGTGCGGCGGGACGTTCCCTCTGAAGAACCCACATTCAGAGTGTGTTTTCGGAAGCGCGGCGGCGGCTGCTGTAACTATGACCTCATAAATCTAATTATGGTAATATATTTAATTCAGGTGAATGTGTTCTGTTTCTCGGGGGGGGCGGGGGGGTCTCTGTGTGTGATTGACAGGTCTGAGCGGCGACGCTGGGACGATCAATTACGGCTGCTGCATACGAAGTGATGCTTATGTAAAATAACGCTCGCTCGCCCGCCCGCCCGCCCGCCCGCCTGTCTTCTTCTTCTCCCTCTCCTCCTTCCCGCCGCCGATCGGCGTGCAGCGAGCGACTCGCCAAGTCTGCCTTAACGTTTAAATCCTAATCTGATGAATAAAACGTGCGGCGGGATGTTTAAAGCACGTGGCAGAACCTAATGAAGTGTTCCGGACGTGTGGACAACGTCTCGGTCTCATCAGAGTGAAGGACGATGTGGCGGAACCACGGCGTGGCGTCGGTGTCACTGCAGTTAATTAGACGGCTCTGTTCGTCAGGAAACATTCCAACCGCCGTTCGAACGTCGTTAATGAAACCCACACACAGCGACAAAACGGCTGACGAGGAAACGCATCGACAACGTCACGCAAACTAACCAGAAACGACGCGCGAAGGTTAAACGATTTAAACATAAACACGCCAAGAACGCCAGATGCACACAAACACGAATATAACGTCGTGCAAACTAACCTGAAACTGCAAAACGAAAATAAAGAAAACGTCTGAATAAACTGTAAACATAACCAAACACAACGATGACAAAAACATCCCATAAACCTAAATAATATCAACAAAAATCAATCAGCAATAAACAAAATACAACAAATTAAAACATGTAGAGAACAAGCATTAAGTTTGAGAACATGGGGGTGTGTCTAAAAGAAAGACCCGAGGATTGGTGGGCGTGGCTTGTGCGTTTAATTAAACGCAGTTGGTTTATAATTTGGCGTCCAACAGAAAGGTCGGCCGTCGACGTCGTCGTCTAAAAGTTCGAAAAAACGAACAGAACGAAAGAAAAAAAAAGAAGGAAATTAAAAGCAAAAATTTTATTAAAAAAAGAAGAAAAAATAAATTAAGAAAAAAAAATTTAAGAAACAAAAAATTAAGAAAAGTTTTTTGGAAAAAAACAAAAAAAAAAGAAAGAAAATAAAAAATAAATAAAAAAAACGAACAAAAAAAATAAATAAATAAAATAAAGAAGAAAAAAAGAAGATAAATAATAAAAATAATTAAATTAAAACAAAAAACGAAAAAAAATTATGAAAAAAAGAAGAAAAAAGAAATTTTGAAATAAAGAAGAAAACAAAAAAGACAAAAATAAGACAAAATTAAGAAAAAAATAATAAAAACAAAAACAAGTAAAAAAATTTTTTTAAATAAAAACAAACACAATGTTTAATAAACCGAACCGATCGACGAGCTCTTCCCTAAACTGTTCATGCGCTGTTCGGATTTAACATAAACCTTTATTATTTTTGTATTAGATGCGACTTTAATTAAGCTTTCGCAGTTGTGATTAAATAATTTATCTCCTAATGATAGCCCCTCCCCCTCACACACACACACACACACACACACACACACACACACACACACACTCTGCACCCCCCTCCCCCCACGCTGGTGTTTCTGTGCAGTCAGTAATGGTTGCATCATCAGTTCCTGTTATAGCTTTAGTATGGAACACGGTTCCCTCGCGAGCTTCATTCCCTCGAACGCGTCCTTTAAACCTCACGGGGAAAAAAAAGATCTCCGCCCGCCAAAAATAAGTAAACGCCGTTTTGACAAATCAGGCCCGAAACTGGCCGAATGGGAACTCCGACTGCGGGGCGGCGGTCCACGTGGCCGAGGCGTCCGGACCGAACCGTGGCGTTGTGCGGCGTTAGGGGAAGTGATTTAGTGGTGTTGTTTTGCTTTCGGTATACAAGCGGCGGCGTGATTAATATTTCAGGTTTGTTTGCCGGCGTATTTATTTGAATGTTTGTTTGTAGGCCGCCGCAGGATCGGGCCCCGCCGCGCCGCGCCCCTCCGCGCCGCGCCCCCGTGTTTGGAGCCTGGAGCAAAGTGTTTGATGGTTGTTGCCTTCCACCATCCCGCAGTCAAGTCGCCAGTAAAGAGAAATAAGTGCAGATTGCAAAGAATTGTGGGACGAGAGAGCGAGCGAGCGAGAGAGAGCGGGGGATCGGGCTGAGGATGAATACAAAAAAGGAGAATGGACTCTCGCTCGCTCTCGCGCTCTCTCTCTCCTTTCTGATTCACTTGGAGGTATGCGTTAGTCCTCATAAAATATTAATGTTGGTTGTGCTCATGGCCATAATTGCCATCTCAGGCTTTGAATAATTTATGGGCGCTGTACTTCACTCGGGCTCGTTTACCGGCGCGGTGGCGAGCGACATGGCAGGCCGTGGCCAAGGCATTAATGGCCAGCGTTTTGCATTCAGCCACCAAATTGGATTACCGCGAAAAATGGGAGCCTTCAGTCGAAAATTGGCGCCGTTGGTTTTTTCGGGGAACGTTCCGGCGCAGTGGGAACCGCTGATGGAGCGCCGCTCGCCCGCCGACTGATGGCCAGATGTGACCCACGGACTCAGAGGTCAAAGGTCGTAGCTCTATACATTCTGGCTACCGACCGAGTCCCCACGTCCACCCGACCCCGGCTCTGTTTACGGGACGCCTCACGCCTCCCACCGGGTTAGGGCCGGCCGCGGAACCCGGGAGGGGCTGCCGGCTCATTTCTCAGGTCGCCGAGGAGCCGATCAATGGCGTCGATCGGTTCTGATGAACGTCCAATTAGAGGGCGGAGCGCGGAATCGATGGGGCCGTAAAGCATGTTCCAATTACGGCCGCGCCACGCTTAATTCCATTCTAATGCCGGGGTTCCCCGCCGTTTCGCGGGATGATTAGAACATCCGCAGACCTCCAGAGTGCGGTGGATGTCTCCGTCCAGGAGGACAAAACATATGAGAGCAATCGGCGTTCCGGTTCATCCCAGCAGTATTTATTGGACGGTGTTGATTGGGTGTGTTGGGATGTTCTACGGACGGAAAACCATTAGAGCTTTTGAAGACCTCACTCTGCGTTCTGTCAGAACGTGGAACTAATTCGTGTCCCGATACATCGTCTCGGTTGTTGGTCTTCATCTTGGCCTCGTGTCCATTACCTCTGAGGTGCAGGTCCACAGAGGTCCTCACAAAGTCTGTCTGTGAGTCTGTGTGTTCCATCAGGTTCTGTTACCACAGTCTAGAACATCAAGTGTGCATCATTAAATGACTCCCTATGTAGTGCACTAGATGTGTAAGGGTGGAGGGTGGGATCCGTTCCATTCGGAGGCGTGGTGCAGGTCCGTCCTTTCGTCCGTCCATCCTGATGAGCGCAGCACGCAGTGTTTACAGCAGTGTCCTGACGTCCTCACCTCGCTCGGTTCTGCGTGTTCTGTGTTGTGTGTTTGGACCGGTGATCCCTGTCACAATGGAAAGGTCAGCGGGAGCATGTGTAAGGTCACCCGCACCCTGCCAGCCCTGTCACCCTCGTAATTACCCTGCTTTAATTAGTGTGCCCTTAACGTGAACCATGCCGTTCTCTCCTGTTAATTATGAAAGCACACGGTGTGTGTGTGTGTGTGTGTGTGTGTGTGTTTACTGTGTGTAGTGTGCTATTAATGTGTGTGTGTGTGTGTGTGTGTGTGTGTGTGTGTGTGTGTGTGTGTGTGTTGGAGTGTAATCACTGTGGGGGGTTTGATGTCGGTCAGCGGGGGAGCTGTAGAGATTAACAGGTTGGAGATACAACCTCCTGAGTGAGGGGTGAAGGGTGCTGGAGTGTAGGATTAAGAAGTGAGGAGTGTAGGATTAAGGATTAAGGAGTGTAGGATTAAGGAGTGTAGGATTAAGGATTAAGGAGTGTAGGATTGAGGAGTGTAGGATTAAGAAGTGAGGAGTGTAGGATTAAGGATTAAGGAGTGTAGGATTAAGGAGTGTAAAATTAAGGATTGAGGAGTGTAGGATTAAGAAGTGAGGAGTGTAGGATTAAGGAGTGTAGGATTAAGAAGTGAGGAGTGTAGGATTAAGAAGTGAGGAGTGTAGGATTAAGGAGTGTAGGATTAAGAAGTGAGGAGTGTAGGATTAAGAAGTGAGGAGTGTAGGATTAAGGAGTGTAGGATTAAGAAGTGAGGAGTGTAGTTTGTGTAGGTTGTGTAGGATTAAGGAGTGTAGGATTAAGGAGTGTAGGATTAAGGAGTGAGGAGTGTAGGATTAAGAAGTGAGGAGTGTAGGATTAAGGAGTGTAGGATTAAGGAGTGAGGAGTGTAGAATTAAGGAGTGTAGTATTAAGGATTAAGGAGTGTAGGATTAAGAAGTGAGGAGTGTAGGATTAAGAAGTGAGGAGTGTAGGATTAAGGATTAAGGAGTGTAGGATTAAGGAGTGTAGGATTAAGAAGTGAGGAGTGTAGGATTAAGAAGTGAGGAGTGTAGGATTAAGGAGTGTAGGATTAAGAAGTGAGGAGTGTAGTTTGTGTAGGTTGTGTAGGATTAAGGAGTGTAGGATTAAGGAGTGTAGGATTAAGGAGTGTAGGATTAAGAAGTGAGGAGTGTAGGATTAAGGAGTGTAGGATTAAGGAGTGAGGAGTGTAGAATTAAGGAGTGTAGTATTAAGGATTAAGGAGTGTAGGATTAAGAAGTGAGGAGTGTAGGATTAAGAAGTGAGGAGTGTAGGATTAAGGATTAAGGAGTGTAGGATTAAGGAGTGTAGGATTAAGAAGTGAGGAGTGTAGGATTAAGGAGTGTAGGATTAAGAAGTGAGGAGTGTAGGATTAAGGAGTGCAGGATTAAGGAGTGTAGGATTAAGGAGTGAAGGATTAAAGAGTGCAGGATTAAGGAGTGCAGGATTAAGGCGTGCAGGATTAAGGAGTGCAGGATTAAGGAGTGTAGGATAAAGTAGTGTAGGATTAAGTAGTGTAGGATTAAGAAGTGAGGAGTGTTAGATTAAGGAGTGTAGGATTAAGGAGTGCAGGATTAAGGAGTGCAGGATTAAGGAGTGTAGGATTAAGGAGTGCAGGATTAAGGAGTGTAGGATTAAGGAGTGTAGGATTACGAAGTGAGGAGTGCAGGATTAAGGAGTGTAGGATTAAGGAGTGTAGGATTAAGGTGTGCAGGATTAAGGAGTGTAGGATTAAGGAGTGCAGGATTAAGGAGTGTAGGATTAAGGAGTGTAGGATTACAAGTGCAGGATTAAGGAGTGTAGGATTAAGGAGTGTAGGATTACGAAGTGAGGAGTGCAGGATTAAAGAGTGTAGGATTAAGGAGTGCAGGATTAAGGAGTGTAGGATTAAGGAGTGCAGGATTAAGGAGTGCAGGATTAAAGAGTGCAGTATTAAGGAGTGCAGGATTATGGAGTGTAAGATTAAAGAGTGTAGGATTAA
>JAFMOC010000067.1:2127500-2190000 GCA_019802505.1 Corydoras sp. C115 | reverse complement strand
CTCTCTCTCTCTCTCTCTCTCTCTCTGTCTCTCTCTCTCTCTCTCTCTCTCTCGCCTCTCGCGCTCTCTCTCTCTTGCTCTCTCACGCCCTCTCTGCAGTTTATTATACAGAACGATGCCATTATGAAACTGAACACAGAGGTGAACGCTGGCAGGCTAAGCAGATAAATTGCTTTCTTGCCCCCTGCCATGCGGGACGCTCTCTCTCTCTCTGCGGGGAGACGACGGTTCTAATAAGTGAATTGACCTTTCTCCATGCCGTTCCCTTTCACCGCCACGGCGCCGACCCAACGGCACAGAGCCGAGAGAAACGAACGGAAAAGTGCTGCCGTGTCCCCGTCGAAACCCCAGAGAGAACCGAATTAACCCTACAGATCAAAGAATAAAGAACCCCGTAACTACTGAAGACCAGCCGACTCGCGCCGTAACCATCCACCCATCATCCTCCACCTTATCCTCTCTAGGGTCGGGGTGGGGACAACGTTTCGGGCTCTGGGCAGATACATCCAGGACAGGACGCCAATCTATCATTGGGCACACACTCACTCACACTATATGGGGCAATTTAGAGCATTCAATTCACCTTGAATCCATGTTTTCAGGCTGTGGGAGCAAACCCACGTGGACAGGGGGAGAACATGCGAACTCCACCCAGATTGGTATTCGAACCGGGAATCCCCAGCCCTGAGAGGAGAACATGCCAACCACTAAGCCAGCATGCCGACTCATCCCGTAACCATGGTTACATAACGGACTGCTGTCTTAAACTCTCTGATCATGTGACTAAAACGTTCCTGCAGGTTCTGTCTGTAGAACATCATGAAGATCAGACCTTTCTAACCTGAACACGCTCCTCAGCCCTCAGCCTATCCCGTCTCCATTACTGTAATGCACCATCAATGGATTCAGAACCCTGTTCAACCACCCAAGTGAATCATGTGACTCCACCTCTCCTCTCTGATTGGCTCCCTGTAGCTGCTGACTCTGATCTATAGGACCATCTCTGGATCTGGCCCCTCTGACCTTCACTCTAGATTTTAAAACACACTCCGACTCGTTCACTACGTTCTAGTGATGAATGTCGTCTGGTGGGGCAACCTCACCGTGGCGCTGACTCTCACGGCGTATCAGTTCTACAGTGTAGCTGTTTGTTTTTCGTAACGGCAGACTGTGTGTTCTCTAATTTTTAAGTAAAGCGTCTGTTAAATGTGTAAATGGAATGTCAGGGTGGAACGTCGGGGTGGAACCTCAGGGGCCGCAGCAGCAGAACCCCGGTGGTGTATCAGGACTGACTGCAGCTCTGAGTGGTTCTAACACGTCGTGGAACGTTCCATTTTTCTGGCTGAGCTGCTCTGTGAGAACCGTGAAACCACCAGCCATCATCTTCTGGGGGCCATGTGCAGAGGGAACCGTAGTTAGATCCAGCTGTGTGAGGAGCCCCCCCCCCCTTCCTCCCCCACCCCCGGGACTCTTGACGTCCGTATAGGTTTTTTGGAAACGCGAGACGCCAAGGTGTCACACGACCCACCTCCGAGTGCCCCCCCTTCCTCCCCCATTCCCCAAGCTCATGAATCCAACCACATAAGACCTTCACCCCTGACCTCGCCATCTCTCAGGAAACGCAGGACGAGGCTCTCACACTCGGAACCTCGGGAACTTAACGAGACCTGATTCTGTATTAATGAGGGAGGAATGCCATGGATATGGATCGGTGGAACGTTCCGTCGATCTGTAATGCGCCTGTCGTCATGACGACTCGACACTTTGACGTCACGACCGAATGAATCTGCGGGTTTAAGACGCTGAGGCGAAGTTCGGTCCCGAAGTCAATAAAACACACGTCTCACTGAGAATGTAATCAATCGCAGGAGGTTCTCCGATGCTGGAGGTTCCAGATTGTGGAACACACACATGCACACAGTTGAATGATGCAGTGGTAATGAGGCTGATGTTCCGTTATTTCTTCTCTCACATGAACCCTGGATCTCCGACGGCGAAAGCAGCAGCACCGTGCATCAAAGCCATCAGCCCCAGTGAGGGCTGGACGACAGGGGGCGCTACGGTCATCATCATCGGGGACAATTTCTTCGATGGCCTGCAGGTTATCTTTGGCACCATGCTGGTCTGGAGCGAGGTGAGTACCGTGAGGATACTGCGTTACCCGTCTGCCCGGGCACCACCAACCCTGACACTGCCCAGAACACCAGCCAATAACTCCTAAAGAGTTCCATTTCTTTAATTGCGTACCCAACGTCCCCAACAAACCCACCGCGCTGTTCATGACAGCAAACATCTGGGACACATTTACTGCCCCGAACTGCCCCCCCTCCAGGGTTGTTCCTGTGCACGTCATAACATTTTGACCTCTCTGCCCTGACCCAGTGGACCCTAAACAAGGAGGCCCACCCAAATCCCCATTAGCTGAGGATCTGATTACCCTCAGCCAGAGCCGCGTTCATTTCCACTCCGGTTCCGTGATTACGTGAATGTCGTTTATATATTTACATGCGAATGTTGGACCTGCGGGGGCAGTAGAGGGTCACGGGGTCAGGACAGGGCGGGGTTAAACGAACAGGAATTCAAGTGTGTACAATGTACCATACCGGCTCACAAGGCTTTTTTAAAAAAGTGGATTGCTTTTAAATGTAGAGAACATACAGAACCTACCTCCGAGATCTGATCCAGAATTGTCCGTATTTCTCTCACCAGCTCATCACGCCTCACGCCATCCGGGTGCAGACCCCCCCTCGACACATCCCCGGGGTGGTGGAGGTCACGCTGTCCTATAAATCCAAGCAGTTCTGTAAAGGAACGCCGGGACGCTTCATCTACACCGGTAAGTCCTGATGACACCACGTTCTACTGATGCTGATGCACAGGTCCGTACAGAAAAGAACTGAACCGTATCTCGAATACCGCGCTGTGAAGGGAGAACCTACCAATTACCAGATTTGCAGATAATCCAGATTATGAACCGCTTGTCTATGTGAGGGTTTAGGATGCAAGTGCCTCACGCTTTACCGCCGTAACCCCCGAAACCAACATTAACCAGAACCACAGGTATCAGGAACACAAGCACCGCCGTTACGTTCCGGTCCGGTCCGGTCGGTTCCCTCGCGTCCTCCTCGCCCACCCCGAACCCGAGCTCAGCCGTGCACCCCCTGCGTCTGCATGTGTTTATGTCATTAACGGTCTTTACAGCACTTTAACTCGTATGCCATCATTTATCCATCATCGTTTATCCGGATCGCGCCGAAATCCGCTTCATAAAAAAAGTTGCCAAAGGAAGAGCGCCCCCTCCCCCCTCCCTCCCCCGCTCTAAAACAGCCGAAGTTCAACAGGAGGGTATTGTTTCCTTAATTGGCGCAGATGAGGAGATACGAGTTGCGCTTGTAAACACCGTTACGGCGCAGCTACACAAACAGTGGCGGCTTTATTGGCCCACATCTTGAAACCATCGGGAGGGAAAGAAAAAAAAAAAAACGAGAAGTGGAAACGATCTGTGACGATTCCTGCGCCGCTTAAAAACACATGGACGCAAAATTACCACGGCGCGGGCGACTCGGGCACCCACCGAGCGCTGTTCCATCCACAGATGCCGGTCAGGCACCGATTACAACGCGTGGAGCGTTTAACATGAACATACAGCTGAAGTTAACCTCAGAACTGCCATCGCTTCGCTTTTCCCGCCTTTTTTACTCAATGAGTTTTTGCTCTGAGGCAACACTATTAAGCCTGCCTCTCTCTCTCTCTGTGGTTCATGGTGCAGCACATCCCTCAGGAGGTTCTGCTTTCCACACCCAAATACTTTAGAACTTGTAAAATGTGTCTTATTTTACATCCTGTTGGGGCGACGTGTAGTGGTTGGCATGTTCTCCTCTCATCGCTAGGGATTCCCGGTTCGAATCCCAATCTGGGTGGAGTTTCCATGTTCTTCCCGTGTCCGCGTGGGTTTCCTCCGGGTTCTCCGGTGTCCTCCCACAGTCCAAAAATATGGATCAATGTGAATTGAATGCCCCAAATTGCCCCATATAGAGTGTGTCTGTGTGAGTGAGTGTGTGCCCAGCGATAGATTGGCATCCTGTCCTGCTCAGCGCCCGAAACGTTCTCCCTTGGATGTGCATGGGGACACCCCCCCCACGACCCTAATAGAGGATCCAGCTGAGGTCGCTGTTGCAGCGGCAGTGAGATTCCCGAGTCAGGCCTCCCACTTATCAGACACGGCCGATTGTTCGATCGAGACTCTCTCCTGATCTCAACCCCATCCCACACTTTTGGGATGAATGAGAACAGCGATTGTGAGATGTCCTCTCAATGTGTGACATCACAAGTGCTCTCGGGGATGAGTGCACACACTTGTAGTAAGCCCTCTTAGAGGTGTGGAAAGGGGGCGGTCCAATGAATACATTAATTTATATACATAGTGTTATGTAATCACACACACACACACACACACAGGTGACGGGATAACCCAATCCGAGATGAAAGCCTGTCTCTCAGGATCTCCTTAGGAGTGAACCTGGATTTAACGGGCCGCCGGGCCAAAGTGGCAGCTGGCCCGCTCACAGCTGGAACCCCGAGGACAGCTGGCGCGAGCTCGCTAACCGCGCCTCGAGTATGGCTGGCGAGGCCTAATTAATTGAACGGCGGCAGGCCCCTCCTGCCAGGACCCGGCTAGGTGCTAAAGAGCGGCTACCTCAAAACTGGCGGCTGCACAGGGAAGGTTCCACCTTCGGGGCATTCACCCGCGACGTCCAGGACGTACGCGTTCTCCAAACGGACAGAAGTATGTGACCCTCCTGTCCGTACAGAAGGGCACGTCTAGGACACGGGAACACACTCTTAAGACCATTCTCGTTTACATCTGTTATAGTGCCATAATTGTACAGTTTCTCTTCTTTTGCACAGCGTAAATACAGAGTTCATTTTATTTTATTTTAATTTTATCTTTATTCTATTTTAACTTTATGTGGAGATGTCGGGTAAGAATTTCCCTGCTGGCTGTACCATGTATATCTAAGCATGTGACCAATAAACCTGATTTGATTTTTAACTGTAAGTGGCATCAGATCAGGGTGGCACGGGGGCTTAGTGGTTTAGCATGTTCTCCTCTTAGCACTAGGGATTCCCGGTTCGAATCCCAATCTGGGTGGAGTTTCCATGTTCTCCCCGTGTCCGTATGGGTTTCCTCTGGGTTCTCCGGTTTCCTCCCACAGTCCAAAAACATGGATAAAGTCAATTGAGTTCTCCAAATTGCCCCATGTTTGTGTGTGTGTAAATTGCCCCCCTGTCCTGGGTATATCTGCCCAGTGTCTGAAACGTTCTCCCCTGAATGGGCATGGGGAACCACCCCCCCGTCCCCACCGCAACCATAATAGAGGATAAAGCGGAAGATAATGGATGGATGGATGGCGTCAGATCAGGGAGGTAGAGTCGAGTCCCTGTAGTTCAATCAGCTGGTCCTCCTTAATGAGCACACATAGTCTCTCGCTCTCTCTCTCTCTCTCTCTGTCTCACACACACACACTCTAGAACCGTTCCTGTAATTGACAATAGAAGAGGAACTGTGTGTCACGGCTAAGTGTTTGTAAAGCAGAAGTGTAAAAGGCGCTCGATGGATCCATACCTCCAGAGTCCGACGCCGCTCACGTTTCCAATCATTACGAATCAGATCGATGCCGCGGCAAGGATTATGTTTATGGATCAATCAGGAAGTACTGATTTTATTTGCCGCCTCAGCCTAATTGTGTGTTTGAGTCAGAGAGAGAGAGGGAGGGAGGGAGGGCAAGGGAGGCGTGCTTTATACAGAGCTGCCGCAGGACGGTTCCATAGGGTTGAGATGTAAAGTGTGACAGATAAGACACACGGACCCGGCTGTGCAGGCTGTGCATCGGTGCATGACCCCACACTAAACATCCAACATCTGATCTCACTACTGCCATCAGGAGTAATGTGTGCGCTCTCTCAGACACACTCCGAAATATCGTGGAAACCTCCTTTTGGAGAGAGGAACATGGAATTTCTGGTGGAGTGGGGGGGGGTTGTAACAGGAACTGAACCTGGGAGGCCGCAGCCGTCCTGTTGATGATAAGCAGAAAACCCTTAGTATTCATTTATTAGTGTCTGCATAAACTTCTGCAACGTTCTCCTCTCAGCACTAGGGATTCCAGGTTCGAATCCCAATCTGGGTGGAGTTTGCATGTTCTCCCCGAGTCCGCGTGGGTTTCCTCCGGGATCTCAGGAACCCCCCCCCCCCCCCTCGTGACCCTAGTAGAGGATAAAGCAGAAGATAATGGATGGATCTTCTGCAAGGGTCAAAAGGGGGGGGGGGGGGGTTCCCCATGTCCATTCAGGGGAGAACCATTGTTTTGGGTACTGGGCAGATACACCCGGACACACACTATATAGGGCAATTTGGACTCTTCGATTTACCTTTAAATCCATGTTTTTGGACTGTGGGAGGAAACCAGAGAATCCTGTGGAAACCCACGTGGACATGGGAGAACATGCAAACTCCACCCAGAATGGAATTCGAACCTGGAATCCCAATGTAAGCAAGCGTGCCGCCCCCTCCGAGTATTTAAATATGTAAATGCTCTACAATTTAGCGTTCAGATTCCTGCGTACGCCCCCTTCAGACAGATGGGATGACCATGCCGCAGCTCCTCGTCTCTGTCGGCACCTCCTCCTCCTCCTCCTCGGTCGGCGGTGCGTTCATTGTGAGGAGGAGAAGCTGCAGTCGAAGGCCATTGATCCTAAAGTGAGGTGGCTCGCAGAAAATAACTCATCTATAATAAAGAGGGAAGGATGAAGCAATAATTCGGAGGTATCGAGCGGCGTGTCGGTGCGAGGATCGATCCCCCGTAGCCTGTGCCTCGGGAGGACGGCGAGGGGAGCGAGGCGGAGGGGCTTCCTCACATCCATGTTCATTACTACACTTCAGCAGGGCAGAGGAAGAAGATAAAACATGCTTGTTAAAAGCATTTTTATTAGATCGGTGGTGTTGGAGGGGGGAGGGTGGAAGGGAGGGTGGAGGGCCCGACCGTGACGGGGCCGAGCGCCCTGGACGCCACACCTTCAGATGGTACAGAGGTTCATCTCTCAGGACCTCCAGACCTTCCTCCCATAAAGGTTCCTTCCTGGGAAAGGCCTTCCGCCGTGTTTTGTAGTGCACGTCGGAAGCCGACCGATATTCGACATTCCGATTCGTCTCAGGTCCTAGCTCGACAACTCCCCCTCACACACACGTTTTAGCAGCTGTACATTAGTTGAAAGGTAGGGACCTAATTTAATTTAATGCTTATGTGTGTGAGCTTTTTCGTTTTCTGGGATCCCACCCCTCCCGTTCCCCTCCTCCTCCTCCTCCTCCTCCTCCTCCTCCTCTTCCTCCCCCTCCTCCTCTGATGCCCCTGCCCCTGCTCAAAGCGTTCTCCTCCTCTCTGGATCATTATAGTGAAATATGATGAAGACTGCATCTACTCTCATGAAATTTCAATGAGCATTGATCTGTGTGATTGCAAGAGATCGCTTACACTGTGGTCGGGGCGAGGGGGAGGGGTGGAGGTGCGGGTGGGGGTGTGAGAGACAGACAGAGAGAGAGAGAGAGAGAGAGAGAGAGAGAGCTCATTAACTTACTGCTGAGGTAATTCTGCTTATAACAACTGAACATTTCTCCCGGATGACAGCCAACACTTGTACCGTTGAGTTGTGTAATTCCATTTTCACTCAATTGTCACACGGCTTCTTTTGGCGCCATAGCAACCCGACCTCCTCCACCCGAATCCACCGTGTTAAATCATCGTAAATGTTCAGTGGATGTTGGAACTCAGGGCTGCATTAGCACAACGCGGCTGTCTTTAGTTATCATCATCATCTATAAGACGCGTCCTGCTCCTTAAATCTGATTGGCTGAGCCGTTCGTCCAGCCGTGACATCATTGACAATAACACACCCCTCGGATGAATTATTTAAAATCATAAAAATACAGGTTAATAAATAAACAGAGATAGGAATAAACCGGTTACACCGATTTTATAAACTGCGTTCTGTGATTTGGCCGCTAGAGGGCAGCGATCGTTAGAGAAACGGACTAGATTACGTCGCGGAAGAGCAGATTATTAACGATTTTTACTTTCAATGCATTTCTGAATCAAAGCTTGTTTTTTATATTATAGTGTGTTTGTAAGTGTTTTATTAAAGCAATCAGACACTCGAGGTTGTGTATTATTGTGAATAAATCACGTAAAGAGGTGGAAATGTACTCCACTACACGCCGGGACTAATAACACCTCTTTATGGGCTTTATTCAGAATGAGGCCACGCCCTCTCGTGTTTATTTATTACTTTAGAATAGAATATAGTGATTAGCTTTTATTGATCGTTACAAACGCACATCCCAAAACAGGACACACACTATATGGGGCAATTTAGACCCTTCCATTTACCTTTGATTCATGTTTTTGCACTGTGGGAGGAAACCGGAGAACCCTGTGGAAACCCACGCGGACAAGGGGAGAACATGCAAACTCCACCCAGAATGGGATTCGAACCTGGAATCCCAATCTAAGCCGGCGTGCCGCCCACTCCGAGTACTTAATTATGTAAATGCTCTACAATTAAGCGTTCATATTCCTGTGTACGCCCCCTTCAGACAGATGGGATGAACATGCCGCAGCTCCTCGTCTCCGCCGGCGCCTCCTCCTCGGTCGGCGGTGCGTTCATTGTGAGGAGGAGAATTAATAATGGATCGCTACAAACGCATCCCAAAATTACTCCAGACCTTATCCTTGTTTTAATTGAACCTGATGCCACAGGTATAGATGTCTCGGGGCGGCTGCTTCATGCTGTGAGATGTAAGGCCTGAAGTGATGTAGGGGGCACTGAACATGGACCCGCTGGTAGAACCTCCCTGATGGGACACTCGGAACCTTCGTTTGGTGTAACGTCTGAATCAGTGATCTCATTCGTATCGTTCTGAGGACCGTCTCCCTCACACGGCGAGCATGTATCAGCACGCCGCCCCGTCCGGATAAACGAGATGAATTGGGTTCAGAGAGCCGATCCGCAGATGTAATTATCCGCAGCCCGGTTCCTTTAACGGCACCTCCTCGGGTTTCCGCGGCCCTGGCGTCCAACCACTTACTGACTCCATTACAACTTTATTAAAATGAACCGAACTGTGACCATCTGCTCCAACTGACAGGAAAGCACCCAGCTCCACGCTGCCGCCGTGAGCATCAACCCCTAACCCTCGCTCGCCCCATACAAACCACCGCCTCGTTTTCTCTTCCCCTTTTCTCTCGCCGCCAAGGTACCCCCGATGCCTGACAGCTTTGTGGTGGAGGGGCAGTTTAAAGCCCCGTGTGTTCTATACACTGTACAAACACACGGTCCTTCCACCCACACGACCCCCCCCATTCCACTGTATTGGTTCCCATCTATAAATAGCACCGAGGGTTCTACGGGTTCTGTTTGGGTGGAATGGAAGCCTGCAGTCAGTGGGGTGTGAAGGAGAAGTCTGTTGATCGAGTTACTGTATCGCTCACGGAACGGTGGGGCAGAAGACGTGGGACACCTGCGCATCAGTTTAAATACAAACGTAGAATAAATACAGGGCGTCTACATAGTTCTGTCTCTACAGAGTTCACGAGAACCATGTGATCGTTCTCCATACCAGTGGCCTTGGTAACACTTTCCCACCGCAGTGACATCACAATGTTTAATCGGTCACTGCACTGAAATCAGAGATCATCTGAGGACATGAGGAAAACATTTGGGGGGTTGTTGTTCTCCATGCCCGTCCAGGAGAGAACGTTTAAGGCGTTGGGATGATACACCCGGGTCAGGATGCCAATCTTTCACTGGACGCCGACACACACTCTATATGGGGCAATTTAGAGCCTTCGACTTACCTTAAAAAAAACCAAAGCATTCAGAGGAAAGCCATGGGGACATGGGGAGAACAAGCAAACTTTGAGGAGAACATAGCGTTTAGAGGAGAACATACTAAACCGCTATGTCGCCGTGCTGCCCTTGTGGAAAACATGACGCGGATTTTCACACAGTCTGAGTGAGTTTGTTTCTCGATAGTTGACATTATTTTTTAATGACGTCCAGCTGTGAAGTTCCACCTGCAGATCTTTAGATGATTCATGAATGATCCGAGTGTCTTCTTAAATACAGAGAACCATCACAACTGGTTCATCTGCTGGTTGAATTTGACTCTTATCGTGACTCCCTAATGAATCAATTAAAATCTATTGGGATTTTCAGCTCAAACTGTTTAACACACAGCGCATCTGTGGACCAGTGAGGCTTTGATGCTCATAATCGCCTTGATTTCTAATAATCAGGTTGGTGGTTCCGTCCGCAGACGAACGCATTCCATAAAGAACCGAACCTGGATGAAGCTCTTTATTCTCAGTGTCTCTCAGCCACATTATCAACTTCTTGCTGTTTAAGTAGCTTGTAAATCTTTTGTTCCGGTTTCTGATTGATGCCCCATCTCGTATCTGACAAGATAAAGATGCTGGGGGGGTAATTACCCAACCAAACGCAACACGCCAACGTCCCCCAACGGCCCCGCGGTCCCCAGATTGCCGACTTTAATGGCTTTTTACACTTTATGGGTAATTTTGAAGACAACAGCGACATCCATTCCATTTCCACGTCATGTTCCCGTCGTCACTTTGACGTTTTTGGCGTCTGCTTGAAGGCCTTAATGAATTTTTGTGAACCCCAGGCCGATGTTCTCAGCGCACCTCACATGTCCACGCGATCCATACGATCAGCTCCAGAACCGGAAAGAATGAAGTCTCTCTGTTTCTCTTTCAGCCCTTAATGAGCCCACCATTGATTATGGTTTCCAGAGGTTACAGAAGGTCATACCGCGTCATCCTGGAGACCCAGAGCGCCTGCCAAAGGTACGGAGTGTGTGCTTATGATCTCAGATTATTCTATACACGTATTGTTACTGAGCAGTGATTGATTTCTGTAGCATGCTGATGTATAGAGTATCGGTTGGTTTGTGTTAATTGGTCAACATTAATAAGTCATTAGGAATCAGCAGAACCCGAACAGATTCATGAGGTCAGAGTTCTGCTTTATGATGGGAGACCTCCAGAAACCAAAGCCAAAGTCCTCCGTGTGCTGTAGGGATGTTTTTTAATTTCCTGGTGGTGAAGGTGTTGGGTGTCGGTCTTCGGTTCCCAGTCTGACCCCATCATCATCATCATCACACGACCATCAGACTGAGGAACGTGCACATCGCCCCGGCCGTGAGTGTCTGCAGGGTGACGCAGTGTGTAAACTGTTCTCAGATCTGTGTGATTTGTGGCGAGGGACTGACTTCAAAGCGAGTCACATGACTGAGCACCCTGATGTCATCCGAATGTGCAAACGGGGACTTGCACGGGAGTCATAAGCAGCTGTGAAAGCTTGGGAGGGGTTGCGAGATGGCCGCGGGTGTGGGATTGTGACCTGCATCGGAACGCCGTCCCGTTTTCGTGGCTCACGTCTCATGTTTCCGATGAGACGATGTGCTTGTACACGCCATTTACATTCACATTTACATTTAAGCGCTCAGTGGTAGCTCAGTGGTCGGGTGTTGGGCTGTCAATCAGAAGGTTGTGGGTTCAAATCCCAGGTCCGCTGAAGCTACCACTGTGGAAGTACTTGGGCAAGACCCTCAACCCTCACTGCTCCAGGGGGCGCTGTATCAACCCTGTGTTCTGAAACCAACCAAGTTGGGATATTTAAGTCGCGTTGAATAAAAGCTTCGGCAAAATTGACCAAATTTAAATGTAAATGTGATGTAAGTGTACATGGCGTGGGTGACCGTTTGAGGTCAGGGTTCTCTGACTCTGATGGAGAACAGCAAACAGAACGTAGGCCGCGGCATGCGGGCTTGGAGAACGTACCACCAATAAGTTCAAGTCATTTATTTATAGCGTTTTTTACAATCGTACATCGTCACAAAGCAGCTTTACAGAGATATAAACCTTTAAAGAGCAAGACGCAGAGACAGCGGCAAGACAAAACTCCACGTTACGTTGATATTTTGAGGACGAAACCTTAAAATATCTCATCCTCCTTGAGCGTGGGGTGGGGGAGGGGTTTAGGGGGGGCAACATCAACAATAACCCTGTCGTGAGAGTGTTCATATCTTGAACAACACATCATTACAGACCTGAGACGGGGGGTTGCCAGTTTCCCTTTAAAATCCCCCGTGTCTGTGGAACTGGGCCGCAGCGTTGGTCGTGCTTGAGCGGATCCAGGTGCGAGGTTCACAGCGCCGCTTCGTAGGCGAGGGCACTCATGCGAACCTCTGGATGATACTAGAACACAAGGTTTCCGCTTCTCGCACTTTTACAAACCTCCTCTGCGGATACGTCGCGGTGGGCGGGACTCGGGTGGGGTGGGCGTCCAATCGGCGCCATTCCTCGGTGTTCCGTGCTCGCCGTCTGACTGTAAGGTGCGGAGATAGGTTTGCTGTTGTGAAACTCTTCAATCTGAAGACGGAACTGTTCTACCTTTCGGTTAGAGGTCGGTCTGCAAAGAGAAATGTTACGATGTTCTGCTTTATCCTCTATTAGAGTCGCGGGGGGGGGGTTCCCCATGCCCGTCCAGGGGAGAACATTTCAGGCGCTGGGCAGATACTCCCAGGACAGGACACCAATCCATCAATTTGGAGAACTCAATTTAATCTTGAGGGGCAGCACGGTGGCTTAGTGCTTGGCATGTTCTCCTCTCTGCGCTAGGGATTCTCGGTTCGAATCTCAATCTGGGTGGAGTTTCCATGTCCTCCTAGTGTCCACGTGAGTTTCCTCCGGGTTCTCCGGTTTTCTCGCACAGTCCAAAAACATGGATCAAGGTCAATTGAATTCTCCAAATTGCCCCATATAGAGTGTTTGTGTGTGAGTGAGTGTGTGTCCACTGATAGATTGGGTGTATCTGCCCAGCGCCCGAAACGTTCTCCCCTGGATGGGCATGGGGAACCCCCCCCCGCGACCCTAATAGAGGATAAAGCGGAAGATAATGGATGGATGGAATTAACCTTGAATCCATGTTTTTTGAGAACATGCAAACTCCACCAAGATTGGGATTCAAACTTGGATCCCCAGAACTGAGAAGACATGCAAACCACTAAGCCACCGTGCCCCCCATTACGATATTTATATTCTAAAAATAAATCACAAACACACACACACACACACACCCTGCACCACCACATCAGCGTGACTGCAGGCTGAGACTCATCCACCACCTTAATAACACCGGAATATAATGCTTCAGGTTTTCATTAGAATTAAATTACAAATTTGTTTTAATGGAAATGGCATGAAGCTTTATGCATGGAGCTGTGTGTGTGTGTGTGTGTGTGTGTGTGTGTGTGTGTGTGTGTGTGTGTGTGTTTACGAGCATGGATGCCGAGGGGTGATCCATCATGGTGTAGTCAGCTTGTGCCTCCCAGCAGGTCAGTCGATCGAAGTCTTCGTCGCCCAGACTTTATTATTGCTCCACCGCTGGTAATTGAGTCACAGAGTGTGTATGTACAGTGTGTATAGTGTGTGTGTGTGTGTTATTGTGTGTGTGTGTGTGTGTGTGTGAGACAGAGAGAGAGAGACACACATGTTTGGGGTGTATGAGGAAAAGCAAAGGAAAGGAATCTCAGACACCTCTGACATTCGGAGAGCAATAAAGAGGTCAGAACACAGCGCTGTTACACCTTTCACTGCTCTGCTGCTCTCTCTCTCTCTCTCTCATTTACACTCTCTCTCTCTCTCATTTACACACACTCTCTCTCTCTCTCTCTCTCATTTACACTCTCTCTCTCTCTCATATACACTCTCCTACACTCTCTTTCTCACCCTCGTCCTCTCATCATCTTCATCACTATCATCAAAAGGGCTTGATTTCGGTCTTTATCCAGCATCACTGCTCTCTCGCTCTCTCTCTCTCTTTCTCAATTTTCAATTCATTTCAGTTTGCTTTATTAAAATGACAAATGTTTACATTCGTTTTGTTAAAACATATTATATACAGATAAAATGACAGGAATAAATAAAAAAATACAAGTTATGTTAATTCAGTAAGAAATACACACATATATATATATATATATATATATATATATATATATATATATATATATATATATATATATTATATATGGTAATGAAAAATATATATAAATATTGAAAAAACAAACAGATAAGACCTATACAAGTTTGTATATGTGTATGTGTATAGGTGTGTATGTGTGTGTATGTGTGTGTGTGTGTGTGTGTTCTCTCTCTCATTTCTCTGTCTGTCTGTCTCTCTCTCTCACTTGTCTCTTTCTTTATTGCTCTCATACACTATGCCTCTCTTTTTTACCTCATCGATTTTCTGCGTTTTATTGAGGTAATAACAGTTTGTTGACACGGCCTGCAAGCTTCATTCATACCTCTCTCTCCCTCTCTCTCTCTCTCTCTCTCTCTCTCTGTCTCTCTCCCTCTCTCCCTCTCTCGCTCTCTCTCTCTCTCTCTCTGTAATGCACAGTGGGTAGTTCTTTTCGGTCTTCATGCCCCTTTGCTGCCCCGTTTGCAGTTCTGTGTGTGAGTTCTTCTCTCTACGTTCTGTGTTCCGTCTAAACTCAGCATTTTTAAAAAAAAATCCGGTCTAATGTATCTGGACACACCTCCTAATTGCTGCGTTCGTTTGTTTTAATGTTGATGTTCACAGGGTGAATATAAAAACCTACTGCTGTGTTTTTTTGGGTTGATGTCAACTTTGTAGAAACAGTTTGGGGAAGGCCCCGTCTGTTCAAACATCACTGTACAAACCGAGGTTGAGATGAGGCTCAGGGTGGTGGAACTTAACCGTCCATCCATCCATCCATCCATCCATCCATTATCTTCAGCTTTATCCTCTATTAGGGTCGCAGGGGGGGAGGGGGGGTTCCCCATGCCCATCCAAGGGAGAACGTTTAGGGCGCTGGGCAGATACACCCAGGACAGGGTGGCAATCTATCACTGGACACTCACTCACACATACACACTCTATATGGGGCAATTTGGAGAATTCAATTCAACTTGAATACATGTTTTTGGACTGTGGGAGGAAACCAGAGAACCCAGAGGAAACCCACATGGATATGGGGAGAACATGCAAACTCCACCCAGGTGGGGATTCAAACCAGGAATCCCTAATGCTGAGAGGAGAACATGCTAAACCACTAAGCCATCAGAGACGCTGACCCGACACCAGTTTCTGACCTCACCTCTCATCTGGATGGATGGATAAGAGCTGTGAAGGAGAAAATCCTAGAACACACACTCACACACACACACACACTCACACACAGTAGAGTTTTATAGACCCGTCCAGAACACTCTCTGCTGTTCTACGCGTCCTCATCCGTCTGTTTTGTGATGTTTGTCTCAAATCTCTGGCAATGCAATTAAATCATTAGAAATAATTGCCATGCGGCTGTAATTAAAATTTCACGGCTGGACGATTCCGACGCCTTGCCCTTGATTCCACTGATGGACGCCACCGCCGCCGTCGCGTCCCGAACCGAACGGAACCACGCTTCCCAACAAATCACAAATATACGGTTTTAGTGTTTTTCTGAATTTGGGAGGACACGTCCTGCGTGGAGGGACAGACAGAGAGGGACAGATGGTGCAGCGGGCCGTGTGAGGGGATTAGACGGGTGAGACAGAAGTTTGAATGGCTTATTGGGCATTCGTAGCACGACCCGGGCATCCAGCACAAGCTGCCCAGTTTCACAGCTTTTATTGGTCGAATTGGAGCCGGTGGGGGGGGGGGGTGGAATGTGGGGGGGTGTAGTGGTGGGTGGAATGTGGGGGGGGGGTTCATAGCTTTACGTCAGGTATTCTTACAGTGGAGCCGGTGGATGTCACTGTCACCATTTACCCAACCCTCCCTCCATCCATCATCATCTGACATCACATCCAATGACATCACGATCAGCGAGGCCTCCACCTCCTCTAGTGACGGAGTATCGATCGGCAATGAGATCTGCACCTGTGGCTCTCCGCTTTATGGCGTTCCATTAAAAGAATCCCGATTGGTCCATCAGTCGATGATGTCATCGCGGACCGTATTTCCGAGCAGGACCACGGTGCGGCACCGCTCGAAAGCTACGTGTCCAAAGTAACGGGACACCCGCGGGTGTGACATCACAGAGTCGGCCGCTCACTGGGCCTTGGTCCTCACAAAGTTTCTGCCTTAAAATATCAACATAACAGGTTTTGTCTTGCCGCTGTCTCTTTGGTTTGCTTTTTGGGGGTTTAAAGTTGTATACACAATATAATTAAATGACTTGAACTGTATGAGTTGGTTTGGGGACTGTGATGTCATCAAAGCGTCTGGGGTCAGGGGGTTGTCCTCAGAAAGCACACACACATACACACACACACACACATAAAAGGCCTATATATATATATATATATATATATATATATATATATATATATATATATATATTATATATATATATATATATATATATATATATATATATAATATATATATATATATATATATATATACATATGTGTGTGTGTGTGTGTATATATATATATATATATATATATATATATATTATATATATATATATAAAATATGTGTGCATTTTTGTAGATTATTTTTTTATTTTTAGTGTTTTTATTTATATAGTGTTCATGCAGGGTATCAGTAGCGAGGTCAGGCACCGATGTTGGGTGAAAGGAGCTGGTTCAGCAATCTGAGTTCCAATTCATCGCCGGATGTTTTCTTAACGTGGTGGAAATGAGGCGGCGAGTGTTCTATGCATCTAACGGCGTCATTATTATTAAAAATCAAATCCCGTCTCAGCTGAAGGTTTGATTCCGGGTGCGTTAGCACTTCATACAAAGCGTTCCACCGTAATAGACAGTAATAAAGAAGGAACCCCAAACGTCTCCACCCCCCCCCTCTGATGTAGCGTCACTTAAATGTGAGCATATGGAGCGTTTCGCTCTCGTTTTCCATTAGCTAATGTATTTGGTATGCATTACAAGCTGTCGTCACTTAAGCCATGAACAATCTCCCAAACGTTCTGATGGCTCCGGAGCAGGAGAACCATTACAGCGCGCTGCTGACGCTCCATATGTTAGAACCCACAACGGAGCTTTACATCCACGCCGTTCAGCAGGGGCCCCTGCGGAAAGGCCCATTCATAATGTCAGTTATTCAAACCTTTATTTTAATTTTAATGATCTTTAATCTTACATTCTTGTTCCGGTTCGAATCCCAATCTGGGTGGAGTTTGCATGTCCTCCCCGTGTCCGTGTGGGTTTCCTCCGGGTTCTCCGGTTTCCTCCCACAGTCCAAAAACATGGATCAAGGTCAATTGAATGCTCCAAATTTCCCCATATAGAGTGTGTCTGTGAGTAAGTGTGTGCCCAGCGATAGATTGCCCCCCTGTCCTGGGTGTATCTGCCCAGCGCCCGAAACGTTCTCCCCTGGATGGGCATGGGGAACCCCCCCTGACCCTAATAGAGGATAAAGTGGAAGATAATGGATGGATGGATCGTCACAAAGCAGTTTTAAAAGCCTGAAACCCCGAAGAGCGAGCCAAAGCAACAGCAGCAAGACAAAACTCTCTGTATTGTTGGTATTTTAGAGAAGAAAACTTGTGAGGACCGAGGTTCAGTGCAGGAGGACCGTCATGTACAGATTATGTGGTGATCATGTGACCCGTATTTAACAATTGAAAACTCTAAGTCCATTGAAGGGGTCCTGAGGGCCACCGGTCCAATAGAAGTCCAGGTTTCATCCTTTATTGGAAACACCGTATGGACGGTATTGGTATGGACACGTTTAAACAAAACGTCTCGTTTTAGGAAGCGGTACCCGACCCTCTGACTGCAGGTTGAATGATTTATGGGAATTGGTCGTTAAATCAGGAGGATTTAATAGTCAGTAATTAATTCACTGGCTGGAACGCCACCCTAACCTTGGGCGGTCCTGACGGGACGCATTGTTCGGGAACGAGGAGAACATTCCAGCGATAATTGAGAACATTTAGCACCCTGGACAGCGCTCTGAAGACTCTAAAGGCTGCGACCTCGATGCGATGTTGGGAGCAGGGCGTGTCTGAGTGTACGGGGCGTGGACTTGGAGAACCGACACCCTAAAACACTCACACGGTTCGGAGAACAGGACCAGGTCACCGCGGTGTCTCTGGTTAGATGGCCCAGGGACGGGCAGCCGGCGGGTCGCGGGTCTTTGGGATGCCGAACGCCGCTCTGACAGCCGCGTTCGGTCCCCCTGAAAGCTGTGGTGATTGGTTCTCATCATTAGACACGCCGTGATGTCACTGATCCCCAGTCCAAGCTTTCAGCCGAAGCCCACTTTCTGTTGAGTTATGGCTTTGAGAACGCGGTGGAACCGCCCGACCTTTTCAGCACAACATAGATCTCATTGTATCCTCCTCAACCCGATCCAGATGTGTTCTCGGTTCATCAGAACCCCAGACGATTGTGCAAGCGGCGGCCTCGTGGTCTTTGGTCTGCTCAGCATTTGTTTTTTTTTTACGCGAGGTCAACCCCTTTGTTTCCTGACACGTCGCTCCGTTGTGGTGATGAATATTCCGAATGCCGAAGTGCGTTTAGGGATAAAGGGGTCGTAACGTTCTGTCTTCTGTGTTTTTCTTCTCGTGGTGGATGTAGGAGGTGATACTGAAGAGAGCGGCCGATCTGGTGGAGGCTCTGTATGGAATGCCCCATAATAATCAGGTACGATTAGATTACAATCCATCCATCCATCATCTTCCACTTTAGGGTCACGGGGGGTTCCCCATGCCCATCCAGGGGAGAACGGGAGATACACCCAGGAGAGGGCGCCAATCTTTCACTGGGCACACACTCACTCATACAGACACACTCTATATGGGGCAATTTGGAGAATTCAATTGACCTTGATCCATGTTTTTGGACTGTGGGAGGAAACCGGAGAACCCGGAGGAAACCCACGTGGACACGGGGAGGACATGGAAACTCCACCCAGATTGGGATTGGAACCAGGAATCCCTAGCACTGAGAGGAGAACATGCCAACCACTAAGCCACCGTGCCACCCTTATATTAGAATAATGATATTGCTTGGTACCTTCTCCACTCACGTTCTGCCTCCATCCTCCATGACATCATCCCCACTGAGCATACAGACAGGGTTTGTAGTTCTACGGTTCCATTCTGTAGTCCACCTGTTCCTCCACACACTCAGTTAGTCCCATAAGTGTGGTTCCTCCATTCCGTCTCCATGATGGGAATGAACCACATCATGCTGAGACGCGAACCCTAAACGGTGCTGCTTGTGTTTCTTCGTACAGGAAATCATTCTGAAGCGGGCGGCGGACATCGCGGAGGCGCTCTACAACGTACCGCGCAACCACAACCAGCTAACGGGCCTGACCAACAGCTCCGTCCACGCCGGCATGATGGGGGTCAACTCCTTCGCCGGACAAATCACCGTCAATGTGTCTGAGACCTCACAGGGAGGAAATCAGGGTACGTCCTCACGCGTCCAGCAGGTGGTGGAGTGGCGGGGTGGTTGGGTGGTGGGGTGGTGGAACGTCAGTGTGGAAAGTCAGGAACTCTGTGAGGACTTGAAAAGCGTCCAAGGGCTTGAGAAACATCCTCCAGCCTTTATCGCGTCCCCCGCCGAGGGCCCGTTCTTGGGTTTCTCAACTTTCCGCCGCGTTGTGACACAGCGCTGTAACTGTTCCAGCTGCCTTTAGGTTCCAGTAAGGAATTAAGAGGAGTTGGAAGGAAAGACGGAGGGGGTTCTGAAGAAAAATGTCCTCCTTCTTCGCGTCGCTCTCAGGGGTGTTGAATAAACACAGCCACCTCTGCTCCGGTCCACTTGGCTGACCCCTTCCTCCAGACTTGCCGCCCAAGTAAATCCGTGAGGAAGCCACGCGTGTCGCTGCTGGCAGGCATTCGAGTGCCGCGGAACCTACACGCGAGAGCCATGAGGCAACCATGAGGACTCGAGTGGGTCCTCGTGTGGGAGTGGAACACCGAGGTCTGTAATTGAGGACGTCTCTCGGCTTCGTTCTGCGAAATAAACATGTCTCAGGAGTCAGTGTGAGGTTGAAGGTCCTTCTGATCAGGTAGAACTTGAGGGACACTGAGGGACACGTTCTATTTCTGTCAGCGCATCCATAATCATCGGACCTTCATTGGACTGGGAGAGCTGTTTAAGGACGGAACGGGACTTTAGGGTTCTCCTATGGGCTTTAAAAGAACCTGAGATGGTACCGCTCCAGTGGAGGTCCTTGTTCTTCTTGATGGAGTTTGTCTTCGGTTCTGAGTCAAGTAATTTAAAATCAACACACAATTAGTGTAAACCTCCGAATGTGTGTAAAGTGCCGGGATAGGAGGACAGATTAATAATAATAATAATAATAATAATAATAATAATAATAAGGGTGGTTCGTCTCTCAGCACTAGGGATTCCCGGTTCGAATCCCAATCTGGGTGGAGTTTCCATGTTCTTCCCGTGTCTGCGTGGGTTCTCTCCGGGTTCTCCGGTTTCCTCCCACAGTCCAAAAACATGGATCAAGGTCAAATGAATTCTCCAAATTGCCCCATATAGAGTGTATGTGTGCCCAGCGATAGATTGCCCCCCCTGTCCTGGGTGTATCTGCCCAGCGCCCGAAACGTTCTCCCCAGATGGTCATGGGGAACCCCCCCTGCGACTCTAATATAGGATAAAGCAGAAGATGGATAATGGATGGATAATAATAAAGTCATCTCAAGTTCGAGTGTTATGAACCAGATGCCCCATTTTTATAGCAACGTTCTGTTTGAAGGTCCTCAGCTCTGTTCTGAACATCAGGTCATTCATTATATTTAAATTTGGTCGTTCAGGAGACGCTTTCATCCGAAGCCACTTGCAAATATTCTAACTTGATTGGGGTCAGAATGCAGGGTTGGCCATAGCGCCCCCTGGAGCAATGAGGGTTACGGGTCAGGCTCACGGAGCCACATTGGTAACGTCAGTAGACCTAGGATTGGAACCCCCAACCTTCTACCCCCGCCCCCCCGATTGATGAGTCCTATCCTGTCACTTTTCCAGGTTTCAACCGGAACACCAGCAGCGTGTCGCCGCACAGTTACGTCCCCAGCTCCACACCGCAGCAGAGTAGCTACAGCACCGTGGCCACCAGCATGAACGGCTACGGCAACACCGCCATGAGCAACCTGAGCGGCTCGCCCAGCTTCCTCAACGGCTCGGCCGCCAACTCGCCCTACGCCAGTAAGTCTGCACCTCGCCCACCTGCCTGTTTCACACTCACCTCACAGCCTCACAGCCTCGCGGGATGCTACACCGAGGTCACAGAATGAAGGGTGTAGGGTGTAGTGGGAGCGGAGTAACGTGATAAAGACATCAGCTCCAAATCCGGCGCTCCGCCGAGTTCAAGGCCCTCAGGAGGCGTCGCCTCCATATTAGATGTACGATTGCGCCCGACATCGGTAAAGCGCCCGGCCGCCTTCGGAGCCAGTGTGTTATTTTAAACAGTTAGGCACGGTGGTTCATCTCTCAGCGCTGGGGATTCCCGGCACGAATCCCAATCTGGGTGGAGTTTCCATGTCCTCCACGTGTCTGCGTGGGTTTCCTCCAGGTTCTCCGGTTTCCTTCCACAGTCCAAAAACATGGATCAATTGAGTTCTCCCAATTTGCCCCATATAGTGTGTCTGTGTGAGTGAGTGTGTGTCCAGTGATAGATTGGCGTCCTGTCCTGGGTGTATCTGCCCAGCGCCCGAAACGTTCTCCCCTGGATGGGCATAGGGAACCCCCCCATGAACCTTGTAGAGGATAAAGCGGAAGATAATGGGTGGATGGATGGATGGATAATAATAATAAAGCCACCTCGGGTTCGAGTGTTGGGAACCCATCCATCCATCCATTATCTTCCCCTTCATCCTATATTAGGGTCGCGGGGGGGGGGGGGTTCCCCATGCCCATCCAGGGGATATCGTTTCGGGTGCTGGGCAGACACACCCAGGACAGGGCGCCAATCCATCGCTGGGAACACTCACTCACACACACACAGACACACTCTATATGTGGCAATTTGGAGAACTCAATTGACTTGATCCATGTTTTTGGACTGTGGAAGGAAACCGGAGAACCCGGAGGAAACCCACGCGGACACGGGGAGAACATGGAAACTCCACCCAGATGGGGATTCGAACCGGGAACCCCTAACGCTGAGAGGCGAACGTGCTAACCACTAAGCCACCGTGCCGCCCTGTTGGGAACCCGATGCCCCATTTCTATAGCAACGCTCTGTTTGAAGGTCCTCAGCGCTGATTCCTTAGCTGTGCGCGGGAGGCTGCGGCGAGGTCTCAGAATGAAGGGTGTAGTGTACGGGGACATTTTCTGTGGAAGTGCGTTAACTGAGTAACGTGATGAAGACATCAGCTCCGAATCCGACGCTCCGCCGAGTTCAAGGCCCTCAGGAGGCGTCGCCTCCATATTAGATGTACGATTGCGCCCGACATCAGTGAAGCGCCCGGCCGCCGTCGGAGCCGGTGTGTTATTTTAAACGGTTAGTCGTCCGGCACGGCGTGGAGTTGCGCAGTCGTGGTGATGTGTGTAAGTATCTGCGTTTGTGACAGTATGAGCTCTCAGATCTTGCACAATATTCCCCGCTGACTTCGCTGGCGTGGCTTCAGCGCCGGAGTCTGAGAGCTCTCGCTTTTTTCGGCGGAGCGAAAGTTACGGATGAAGGAAAGAGGGGGGGGGGGGGAACATGGCTGACCCTCATTTTGTCTAAGTGGGCACAGCTTTCCAGCTTTTCATCAGCGCGTCCTCTGCCTCTCGCCTGCTGTTATCTCGTGCGCTAAGTCTTAATTGGTTCCCCTTTTTAATTATTGGCACCAAAGCGAGGGAGGGAGGGGGAGGGAGGGGGGGAGGACGACAGAGAAAGCCAGAGAGAGAGAGAGAGAGAGAGAAGAGAGAGAGAGGAGAGAGAGCGAGAGAGAGCGAGAGCGAGAGGGAGAGTTGGTTTGACAACCACATGTTTGTTTGACTCCGTGAGGACTGGTGGAGCGTGGGGCCTGTGCGTTTGGAGGCACCGTGTTTTTGGGAGAAATCTGGCTGGGAGTTTAAGAAAACACCCCTCCCTCTGTCAAAGGCACGATTTATACTCCACAGCGAGGCGGGGCCGCTTGCAACACCGCAGAGGACTGGAACAAAAGAAATCTGCTGCAAGTGTGCAAGAATGTGCAAGAACTCAGCTGGATGTCTTACTCACGGACTAAGAGACTCTGATTCTGATTCTGAATCTGAATCTCATTCTGATTCTGACTCTGACTCTGAATTTGACACTTATTCTGAATCTTCCTCTGACTCTAATTCTGAATCTGACTCTGATTCTGAATTTGACTCTGAATCTGAATTTGACTCTGAATCTGAATCTTACTCTGACTCTAATTCTGAATCTAAATTTTGACTCTGACTCTAAATCTGACTCTGGCTCTGACCCCAAATCTAATTCTAACTCTGATTCTGAATCTGACTCTGATTCTGACTCTGACTTTGAATCTGATTCTGACCCTAACTCTGAAGCTTAATCTGATTCTGAATCTGACTCAAGATCTGACTCTGACTCTAAATCCAATTCTGACTTAGACTCTGACTCTAGCTCTGATTCTGAATCTGACTCAAAATCTGACTCTGACTCTAAATCCAATTCTGACTTAGACTCTGACTCTAGCTCTGATTCTGTATCTGACTCTGAATCTGATTCTAAATCTGAATCTGAATCTGCCCCTGACTCTGATTCTAAATCTGACTCCGATCCTGTATTTGACCATTGGAGAACATACCAAAGCGGACTCGGGGTCAGTGGAGGTACAGTTGTAGTGGTGGACGGTCCCTGTGGAATTCAGGTGGTTGACCCCGTGTGGTGTTTGCTGTGTGCAGTCGTGCCCTCCAGCCCCACCATGGCCTCCTCCACCAGCCTGCCCTCCAACTGCAGCAGCTCCTCTGGGATCTTCTCCTTCTCTCCGGCGAACATGGTGTCGGCCGTCAAGCAGAAGAGCGCCTTCGCCCCGGTGGTGCGGCCGCAGACCTCGCCTCCACCCACCTGCACCAGCACCAACGCCAACGGCCTGCAAGGTGAGAGAACGTCTGGACCTAGAACATGGGTTTGAAATTAGTGCATGCTTCTTTAACTCCTGCACGGCGATGCATGAGTTCTCAGAGCACCTCCACCTGAGGTCCAGTTCTAACCCTGATCTTCTGTTGTTCTTTCCTCCACCTTCCTCTCCTCCCTCCTGTCCTCCTGTTATCCCTCAGATCAGTCTTTTGTGGACTCTAACAAGTACTCCAGTGCCAGTGCGCTCCAGGGCCTGGCCTTCTCCTGAAGTACGTTCCTCACCTTTCAACGTTCACCTCTCCATCCATTAACTCATCCATCTACAACCCCACCCACTCTTACATCCACACCTGTCAGTCACTCATCATCTATCCATCCACCCAGCATCCATCCATCATCCACCCATCATCCAACCACCATCCATCATCATTCACCCATCATCCAACCACCATCCATCATCATTCACCTATCATCTAAAATCCATCCACTTATCATCCACCCATCATCCACCCATCAGTTAAAATTCATTCACCCACCATCCACCCATCATCCATCCATCATCCAACCATCATCCACCCATCATCCACCCACGATCAACCAATCATCCACTTATCATCCACCCGTCATTCAACCATAATCTACCTATCATCTAAAATCTATCCACCCATCATCCACCCATCATCTAAAATTCATCCACCTATCATCCACCCACCATCCAAAGTCACCCATCATTATTTCTTTCATCCACACACACACCTCCATCCATAACTCCTGATGAGTCTTGATCTTTCTTCTTGACTGTCAGTTTAAATGAATCAAACAATCTTAAATCTGCGTTTCAGCACTGAGCCTAAGAACCTCCAACCAAATTAACTTCTCATAGTGACCCCCCCCTCCACCCCCTCCAACCTTCACCCTCCTCCATTAAGCTCACCTTGTGCCAAAGACCCAACTCCCTCTCCCTGCACCTCTCTCAGTTCCTCACGCTGACAGGCGGCCCGACTCCACCCCGCCCCGGCCCCGCCCCGGTCGGAACAACAGAACCGAACTGCAAACAATTCCAAACAAAACCCACGAGCCGAGCCTAGTCCGCGTGGAGGGGAACGTATGAGGACGTTCTCACTTCAAACACCAACCCAACACATCCGGCCTCGTTCCACACCCTCAATCACCCTCCATCACCCCTCATTACCTCACACTTGATGTCTTAGTTCTAACATCCTGCTGACCATTAAAGGTGAATTAACGCTGCCGTGTCTGTCCTTCTGTCTGTTTCAGCAGCAGCCATCCCCGGGATGATCATTCCTCCCATGTAGTGTGTGTGTGTGTGTGTGTGCAACCGTGCCCGTGTGTGTGTGTGTGTGTGTGTGTGTGTGAGCGAGGAAGACCTCGGCCCTCACCTCGGTCTCTCCACGCCCCTGTACAGAAGACTCCGGTCAGCCGACTGTCCCGCAGTCGCCCTCTGAAGGATCACCGTTTAAACTCAGGCCCTTTTTAAACTAAAAAAAAGAATTAACGGAAGTGAAAAACACACGAGCTGAAGTTTTGATGTTGAGATTTGTACTGAGCTGCAGATTTGTAAGCCACGGGGCTCGAACCCTCCAGGCCTCCGGCCGCGGACCCGATAAATCCCGTTTATTTTGGACCTTTGGAACCTTTGTTTTTTTGTGCTTCTGAAGGAAACTGAGATGCCGAGCTCCTCTGCGTTCACGGCCTCGCCCACGAAACGAAGGATCCTCAAAGATGTGACGCCGAACTCTGACGGCCAACGAGAAAATTCCACTGATTCCCATCAACATAAGCACAGAGACGGGATAGGCCCGAAAGGGCCACGGCGCCGACGGACCCGACCCTCCATCTGATCATGCTCCGTACCTGTGAGGGTCCAGTTTCCACCGCAAATCTTCACTCAGACTCCCGGATGGGTGGCGGTCGAACCCGAGCGCCGCCGTGGACGCCCCCGCGGGACCCGTGCCGGGGTGTGAAGGTGGCGGGGGGGTGCGCAGGAGACGAATAAACCCCGAAAATCAGTGGAATTTCCTTCGCCGGCGCACCATTGCCATAGTCCCATGACATTTGCCAAATCCTCCACGGTTTTTCCTTTGATCATGAGGTCCGATGAGGTCTCGCCAAAAAAACGAGTCCCTCTGAGCCGCGCCCCTGACCTCCGACTGCCCGCCACGCCCAGAACTACGACGGACCTTGTTTTCGTAGAGTTGCCATGTCAGATTAAAGTAGTTTGCTCGTCTCCATATTTATATTTAGTGATGAAACTGTGATCGGTTGCTCGGAAGTGAAGAATGTGACGGGATAGGAAGGTGTAAATAACGCAGATGCTCCTCGGCGCCGAGGATAGAGGGTGGAAGAGAGCTTAGATTGGGGAGGAGGGCCAATCGGGACCCAGCAAACCACGAAGAAAACCACTAATCATTCGGCGTCCAGTGCCACTGAATGCGCGCTGTGACTCCCGCCTGTAGGGGGCGCTCTGCTGAGCACACCCCAGATCCACGAGATGGCTGGGAGAGTGTACGGAAGGTGTCGTAAGCGTGCAGGGTGGCACCGCCCACGCCCCTCTGCCTCGCCATGACCCCGTCTTCGTTAACCAGCAGTGGGCGCCCCCCCCCCCAGTTCCGAGCCGCCCTTCCCTCACGGCTGCAAGTCGCCCAAATCACTATGGTCATCCTTTCCTTTGTAGGTTGGCATGTACGTAGCGCTTCCATGACTGTACGTCCCGACTCCATCGTGTTCTCGAGGCCAATGCGTTGTTTTTTATTTTTGTATCGTACATTATGAGCGTTTGTTCTGTTGTTTTTGTTTGTTTGTTTTTTTTACACCTCTGTGACATCATCCGCCGAATGTCAGCCCCGCCCCCCGTGTATCACCTGAATATCTATCTATAAATGTTTCTTTATTTTGATTCGCCGCACACTTCCGGGATCGTCTTATGCAACGCATGTTCTACACAGCGTCTCCACCGCCCCCCCCCCCCTCACCTCCACCAGCAGTTCAGATGCCTTAACGATGTGCTGGGTCAATCCTCCCTAAAACCTTCATGAGAATTGGAATGATATGTTCTGGTGTTGGACGGGGATTAGCACAACGCCGGCGGGAGCCCCGTTGCCCAGTCGCCCCGCCGATGTAGTCCCAACGGCTCCACCAGGAGCCCCCCCGCCCCCCGCCCGTCAGTTCTCCCATGTGACCTAGCCATAGAGTTCTTATTTATTTTTTTGATGGAATGAAATTGCCAAGCCATACCGTCGCTGGTTCTTCACCGGGGTCCACGGCCCGCCCCGTGATCTCTGTCCCCGCCTCGTGTTCTCTGGAGCTCTAGTGTGCAGTTCTTTGTGGCTGGGGAGGGACGACGTTACGAGATGGAAACTACTGTAAAGATTATGGTTTTCTAACTTGAGCTGTAAGATAACTTTTCAACTTTTCACAATATTTAATTAAAGGTTCTTCTTGTCTGTGCTCCTCGGTTCTGTGTCTGTTCTTGGCGCCAGGGGGGGTATTTAAGGGCTCTCGAGTGGGAGGGTGGCCCGAACTCCGGTGAACGACATGAAGAACATACTAAAGTGCAGTTCTGACCTCAGTAAAGTTGGATTTTAATCCTGACACAAATGATGCTTGCTCTTAATTAATCTCAATTAAATAGCCATTTAACCAGGGTGCCTTAGTGGTTGGCATGTTCTCCTCTCAGCGCTGGTTCCAATCCCAATCTGGGCGGAGTTTGCATGTCCTCCCCGTGTCTGTGTGGGCTGCCGCCGGGTTTACTCCCGACAGTCAAAAAACATGGATTCAAGGTGAATTGAATGCTCTAAATTGCCCCATATAGAGTGTGTGGTTTTGTTTGTGTGTGCCCGGCGATAAATTGGCGTCCTGTCCTGGGTGTATCTGCCCAGCGCCCGACCCTAGGGGGGTATGTTGATCTGAGTGGAGTTTGCATGTTCTCTCCATGTCTGCATGGGTTTACTCCTGCTTCTCAGGTTTCCAAAAACATGGATTCATGGTGAATTGAATGCTCTAAATTGCCCCATATAGAGTGTGTCTTGTACTGGGTGTATCCGCCCAGCGCCCGAAATGTTCTCCCCTGGATGGGCATGGGGAACCCCCCTGCGATCCTAATAGAGGATTAAGTGGAGGATAATGTATTAATATATTAAAGACATTTAATTTATTTGAGGTTTTCGATTGTTTCTGTGAGATCAATTGAATCTAATTATTTATTTGGACGTGTGAATGTGAGGCTTTCATCATCGCTGCCCTCTTCTCTTTGTTCAGTTCATTATGTTTATGGCCCTGCCGCTATTATACTGACTACTATATACCACTATATTACGACTACTAAACGTCCTCATATATAACGGTTGCCACGACTTCTGTAATTCCTCAAACACTGCCCACCACAATTACGCTCATCCCGGATCTGTGTTTTGATCTTCAGCTTCCCTCGACATTTCTTTTCTGTTCAACCTGAAATGCCTGACGTGTCATGGGAGAACATGCCAAACTGAAGACAGTCCCTGTGGGCAGGCTGAGTGTAATCCTCGTACCGTCTGTGTTCTCAGTATGGCCTGAACGCTGGGTACAGTAATTTCCTTCAGCCGGCGCTGCTAATAAAATAATAAGTAACGATGCCTAACCGCTCGTATCATTGCACTCGGTGAATATGCAAATGAGAGCCATTGTTCTGCTCATAAATAACAACGCGGAGCATCAGCAGACACACTCAGCTGCGGTCACCGAGGCTCGGTGATCTATTAATACCATTTCCAAATCGGCAGAAGTCATTTGACATTCACATTGGTAACGAAGTGCCTCTCCGGCCCCCAAGGGGCAGCATCAGTCCACTTTAATAACTTTAATTCATTAACGTACGGCTTCCCAAAGACACCGAGAATCTGCCCGCCATGAGTCTGTGGGGTATTAATAACGGGGCCGGGATTCTGAGCGTGCCGAGCTACTCGCTCTATAATTGATTCCCTATTTGCATTTCTGATTAAGTGCTGAACGAGGTTCTCCACACGCTCAGTGCACAGGGATGAGGCCTCCAGAACCCGGTCCATCTGATGACACCGTAAGAACCGCTGACCTGCATGGAACTAGAACTGGAGGAACCAACGTGGACCACATCTCAGAGTTGTATGGAGTCCTCTGAATGATCCGCAATTTAAACACCAATGAGGGGACCTAAGGGTTCTAAGAGGAACCAGGTTTGATATGGGACACGAGGGAGTGGTGTTAATATGATGTTATGACATCACAACCTTTTCAGCTAGGGTGACCAGATTCCAATTCACCAAATGTGGGACAAAGACCTTGTTTGTGTGGGACAATGTGGGACACCAATGCACTGCCATATATATATATATATATATATATATATATGTGACCTAATTCCGGCGGCACGGTGGCTTAGTGGTTAGCACGTTCGCCTCTCAGCACTAGGGATTCCCAGTTCGAATCCCCATCTGGGTGGAGTTTCCATGTTCTCCCCGTGTCTGTGTGGGTTTCCTCCGGGTTCTCCGGTTTCCTCCCACAGTCCAAAAACATGGAACAAGTCAATTGAGTTCTCCAAATAGCCCCATATAGAGTGTGTCTGTGTGTGTGAGTGTGTGCCCAGCGATAGATTGGCGCCCTGTCCTGGGTCTATCTGCCCAGCGCCCGAAACGTTCTCCCCTGGATGGGCATGGGGAACCCCACCGCGACCCTAATAGAGGATAAAGTTGAAGATAATGAATGAATGAATGAATGAATTACCTAATTCCTAATTTGCATTGTTTGTGTTGGTGGGCGTGCCCTTAACATGCGTCCGTGTTCCCGATTGGTTGACATTCAAACAGCCCGCCTCTCCCCCGATAACAGACAACACAGCCGTCTAATGGCAGATTATAAAACACGCTTAAAAACTGGAGTCTGACTTTCAATAACAATACGGGACAACGACTCAATTTGCAGGACGCCTGAAAAGTAACGAAATTGCGGGACTGTTCCGAACAAAGCGGGACATCTGGTCACCCTAATTTCTTCATTAGGAACCTGGACCACCTTTGTTCACATGAACAGAAAGTATTCAGACACCTTCGAATTGTTCGCTCTTGGTTTCATTGCAGCCGTTTGCTAAAATCATAAAAGATTTTTTATTTTTATTTTTAATTTCTCATTAATGTTCACTCATTAATTAAAAGAGAATCTGAATCACATGGTCATTGTATTCAGACCCTTTGCTGTGACTCTCATTAAACTCCCATGCTGTCCACTTGATCCTCCTTCAGATGGTTCTACTCGTTTATTGGAGACCAGCTGTGTTTAATTAAACTGATTGGACTTAATTAGTAAATTAATTAGTGAAGGCACACACCGGTCTGTATGAGACCTCACACTCACAGAGCGAATCAGAACCACGAGGTAGAAGGAACTGCCCAAGGAGCTCAGCGGCAGAATTGAGGCCACAAACCGAGGTCACAAAAGAACTTCTGTAGCACTCAAGGTTCTCAAGAGCACAGTGGCCTCCATCATTCTTCAATGGAACGAGATTGGGACGAGGTTGGAACCCTTCCCAGACCTGTCCATCCAGCCAATCGGAGCTATCGTGGGAGAAGAACCTCAATGAGGGAGAAAACCTCGGGACAGGTTAGTAGGGAGACCCTGAGGAGAACCGAACTTAGAACCTCCCTGCTGTGAGGGGTACTACAAACTGCTCCTGAAGTCCATCATAGAACTGTAAAAAGAATAAAGCAGACTGAGGGCTTCTGGGAAATTAATTCATCCATTATCTTCTGTTTTATCCTCTACTAGGGTCACAGGGAGAAGGGGGTTCCCCATGTCCACTGGGCACACACTCACTCACACACACTATATAGGGGCAATTTAGAACAGCCAAATCACCTTTAAATTATGCTTTTGGACTGTGGGAGGAAACCGGAGAACCCAGAGGTAACCCCCGTGGACAGGGGAGAATATGTCAACTCCACCCAGATTCGAACCTGGAGTCCAAGTGCTGAGAGGAGAACATGCTAATCCCTAAGTCTCCGTGCTGCCCCACCTGGGAATCATTTTACTAAATTTGGTGGGTTTAAGGCCGATGGGTTAGATTCACTGGGCGGAGTTTAACGCAATAACATTTTTTTTTGTATATTACATCACACACACACACACACACACATTCTCTCTCTCTCTCACACACACACAGCTGGACTGGGGTGATATCTGACAGTGATGCTTACACAAGGGGTTAAGTGATGGTGCTTAAAGGTATCCATTAGCTAATGGAACTGTGTGTGTGTGTGTGTGTGTGTGTGTGTGTGTTCCCCGTGACTGAGCTGCTTTGTGTTGCCTGACCCCGCCCTTCCTGTCTCACATGTCTTTCCCGTTACATCGTTAGTTTAAGAGCAGAGTAAACGTCTGATGTTTATGTAAATCAGTCACATGTTTTAATATTAAACATCTTAACTTTAATTAACTTTATTAACTTTAACTTTAATTAACTGTAATATCTCGTTTATCAAATTGGAATTAAAGGGGAAAAAAAAAACCCAAGGGGTGGCTTAGTGGTTGGCATGTTCTCCTCTTAGTGTTGGGGATTCCAGTTTGCATGTTCTCCCTGTGTCTGTGTGGGTTTCCTCTGGGTTCTCCGGTTTCCTCCCACAGACCAAAAACAGAGCATTCAATTCACCTTGAATCCATAATTTGCCCCGTATAGAGTGTTTGAGTGAGTGTGTGTCCAGCAATAGATTGCCCCCTGTCCTGTATCTGGGTCTGCCCAGCAGGGTGTGTCTTAAATCTAATAACATCAGTACCTGACCTCGTATTTATACTCGGTCATTTGGTAACCCAACTTGATGGCCGGGGTCAGAACGCAGAGGGTTAAGGGCCTTACTCAAGGGCCCACATTGGTAACTTTGGTAAACATGGGTTTTGAACCCTCAACCTTTGGATGGATAGTCCACCACCCTAACCACTGAGCTACCACTTCCTTAAACCTGATAACATCAGTGTCTGAATGTCTAATCTCAGCAGACCCCCAAACATCGGTGCCTGACCTCATATACCTCTGAGGACGTCCATTTCTCCCTCAAATCATAGTTCTTCTCATGTTCTAATTCTAGTTTTAATGAATGAATGAATGAACCAAAAATGTGTTAATAGCCTCAGAGAAACTCAGAACAGAATAAAGGAATGTTGTGTTTGTAAACCACTGGACAGTCGTCATGTGACGGACCCTGAATGAGGATGAGGTTGAACTTTCGAGGTGCATTCCGTAAAAGCAATAAAGAAAAAAGGGCCTGTCTGCTTGGTGGTGATTTTCAAAATGGTGGGATAGGCTGCAGAGGGGTTAGACAGGTGGGCGGAGTCTGCGGACAGGCTGAAACAGGTGCATGACCTCATCAGGCCGCAGATCTGCTGGAAAGCGTTTGAAGTCTGTGGCGAGCATTACTGCGCGTCTGCGTGCGATGACATCAACAGCTATTAAAGGCATATGCTAACGATCGATCCGTTCCTGTCAGGGTGTTGTCCCAGCGAGGTAATTTAATAACGCGATATGTACGGTTGAAAGAGCACTTACGATCCATCTAAATTAAATTGTGTTTACCCCTCAGTTCCTCCGCCCAGCTGCTGTAGATGAGTGAACCGTGGAGAGAGCCATGCTTAATATAATCCCTCCTTACTTTAAGCTATTTTTACTAAAGGCCTCGAGAACTCTACACTGTCCAACATTACACCGTCGAAAGTATGAGGACGGCCAGGGAACCGGATTTGGGTGAAGTTCTCCAGATCCTTCACCACGTGAAGCCACCACCTACCTCAGCTTTTTTTCTTTCTTAACATCTTAATTCTCAAATCGGTAACACGTGGTGGTCCATACATTCTATATATTGTTTTCCCGATCTATTAAATAAACAGCGTTTTGTAATTTGGCCACCAGAGGGCAGTGTTTGTTAAAGAAACCGGAAACGTCAGCGTTCGCTTTAAAAACCGGACTAGTTTACGTCGCGGAGGAGTGGATTATTAATGATTTAGCTTTTAATAAACGCATTTCTGAATCAAAGCTTGTCGTTTTTTGTTATTGTGTGTTTGTAAGTGTTTTATTAAAGCAATAAGACACTCGAGGTTGTGTATTATTGTGAATAAATCACGTAATGTGGTGAAACAAGCCTAATAACACCTCTTCATGTGATTTATTCAGACTAAGGCCACGTCCCCTCGTATCTCATTGCTTGAACACACTTGAACACTTGAGAGGTTGTAGTTGAAAGTTCTGGTTTTGAGATGTTTGAGAACCCCTAGTTTAATTCATTGTGTCCTGGGGTTCTACCTGCTCTTTGTTTACCTTGTGTTGCTGGGGATGGATAGCAGCTCTGGGGATCCAGGTTCGAATCTCGATCTGGGTGGAGTTTGCATGTTCTCACCATATCCACAAGTTCTCCTGTTTCCTCCCACAGTCCAAAGACATGGATTAAAGGTAAATGGAATGCTCTAAATTGCCCCATGTTGTGTGTCTGTCTGAGTGGGTGTCCAGTGATATATTGGTGCCCTTTTCTGCGTGTATCTGCCCAGCACTTGAGATGTTCTCCCCATGGGGAACCCCCCCCCCCAGTAGGAGATCAAGCGGAAGATAATGAATGAATGAATGTTGGGTTCATAGTGAGGAGTCCAGAACTCTTGCAGTGGTAGCTCAGTGGTGGAGTGTTGGGCTGTCAATCTGAGGGTTGGGGGTTCGAATCCCAGGACCACTGCAGTTACCAATGTGGGTCCTTAAACAAGACCCTTAACCCACGTTGCTCTTGTGTCCACCCCGGTGCTCACTTTGGTTAAAAGACCAAATGTTAATGTAATGAGATGTATTTCTGGACGTTTGAGAGGCTTACTGCAGTCCATCGGACCCTTCAGTACATACGAGTTGAACGCGCGTACTGTATATAGTACGTACACCTACCGTACATCTCAACCTCCAGATGTGAACATCAGAACGTAGAGGAACTCTGATGGAGGAAGCTGACGTCGACTCGGTCCGATGCCACACTCTGAGATTTGAAGGCTCTTCCACTTAATGCCATAACCACACTGATGATGTCATAGCGCTCTGTGGCCTCAGCGCACTGAATAATTGAGATAATTACGATCCCGTGATGTCACCTTGAACCCCTTAAATATTTGATGAGGAACTTCCTGTGGGTCACTCACAGGGTTGGTGCAGACTTCAGAACCACTGTAAAACTCACATTAACGCTCTCGAGAACCCTATAGGACTATAAATCCCCTGTCTACTGCCGTTCACTACCCCCCCCACCCCACCCACCATCATATTTCGTTCCTCCAAATGAGGCCCTCGTTTTGTTCTCGTCTCTCTGGAGGTCCACTGAGAGGGAGAGTTCCCCAAAAACAGAATACACTGATGTACAAACCGTTCATATATAATACAATATCATATATAATTCAGTCCCTCTCATTAAATATGCAAATCCCATAGCAGCACCACATGGACCCTCGTTCACAGTCTTAAAGTTCAGGAGCTATAACTCCTCACAAACCTACGAAGGTTCGAATGCGGAGATGTCCACATACTTTTGGTCGTGTTGCGTTGCGTTGTTGGTAACGTGAGGCGGTATCTGGACGTTCCGTTTGTTTCGTCTCTCGAATCTGAATTCCTCTGGTGTTTATTCAGTCCACTGGGGTCCTGCCCAACGTTTACCCCATCTTGAGGTTCCAGCCTCCGAACTTGCACAAAACCACATGTAATAACTGCTGATGTGTACAAAAAAAAAACAAAAAGAGAAACGAGGTTGAGCAAAACTTGTGCAAGCTTTATCCTGGCAACTTCACAAACCGGTTCTGAAAAGATGGAGGCACTTCAGGCATGTTCGGTTATTTCTTCTCTTGCATAATCACAGTCTTGTGTTTCAGGCTGAATTGCTCTTCATCCCGGGAGAACGTTCCACTCGGGGTCAGGAGATCCGGATTGCTCCGGTCCAGATGTTGCGTTCTCTCCTTATGTTCCTCTCCTGAATCTCAGCAACCTGCTGTAGATCCATTCCCGGGACTCGCCTCCGCCCCTCCGCCCACACAGACACGTTCCAGGTGAGTTCCATCACCTGCTCCGATCACAGGTCCACGTTTGATCGTAGTTCCGCCATTGAAAACAGGTTATAATATCCATCCATCCGCTTTATCCTCTACTAGGGTTGCGGGGGGGTTCCCCATGCCCAACCAGGGGAGAACATTTGGGGCACTGGGCAGATACACCCAGGACAGGACACCAATCTATCGCTGACACACTCACTCACACAGACTGTATAGGGGCAATTACTCATTCATTCATTATAGTCTGCTTAATCCTTAACAAGGGTCGTGGGGGGTGTTCCATATGCCCAACCAGGAGAGCGCTGGGCAGATACATCCAGGACAGGACGCCAATCTATCGCTGGGCACACACTCACTCACACACACACACACACTCTATATGGGGCAATTTAGAGCATTCAATTCACCTTAAATCTATGTTTTTGGCCTGTGGGAGGAAACCGGAGAACCCGGAGGAAACCTACGCGGACATGGGGAGAACATGCAAACTCCACCTAGCTCGGGATTCGAATCTGGAATCCCCAGCACTGAGAGGAGAACATGCCAAACACTATACCGCCGTGCCGCCCTCTTTATTTTAGCCGATTAATAAACGTTTAAATTTACTGAACACACTCAACACACACTCACACACACTCTATATGAGGTAATTTGGAGAATCCAATTGACCTTGATCCATGTTTTTGGACTGTGGGAGGAAACCGGAGAACCCGGAGGAGACCGACGCAGACACGGGGAGGACATGGAAACTCCACCCAGATTGGGATTCGAACCTGCAACCCCTAGTGCCGAGAGGAGAACATGCCAAACCACTAAGCCACCGTGCCACAAATCTAAAGCGTGTGTCGTACGATGCAGCAGACGTCCGTGCTAAAGCCGGTACACGGGGTGGATGTTGATGAACCCGGTGTTGGTGGAGCTTGGTGGAGTTCTGCCGGTCGTGCACCGCATGCCGGAGCAGTGCGCGCTATAAATAAACAGAGAGGAGAAGACAAACCGAAACGTACAAATATTTATAGACCTGCGGTTCTCACTTTCTCGGCTTCCCATGAGAGAAGGTCTGGACTGAATTCGGCAAATTCATTCATCAAAACAAAGCTCCATCCCATAATCACTCAGCAATTAGATCACAGCCTGCAGCTTTAATGCCTCCTGTAACACACCTCGTTATCATAACGAGCTGGACCCATACCAACCTCTATGCTTTTTTATGCTCTATGCTTTTTTAAGTATGTTCCTACGCCTTTGTGTGTGTGTGTGTGTGTGTGTGTGTGTGTGTGTGTGTGTGTGTGTGTGTGTGTGTAAATAATAGATAACTCATGGTGACGGCCCCACAGCTCTGCAGATTGTGAGCATATGTGCATAGTAATTAAGCATGAAGTCATTTATATATTCATGAATCATTTGTTGGGAAACGGAATTTAAGGTGTGAAGCCCACATCAGAGAGACAGCTGCATGTGGACATCAGGACATGTCCAGAAGGGATGCCCAGCGTGTGATGGGCGTGGCTTATGGGGTGAAAACGGCGATGGACGTTGAGTTTTGATGTTTGTGGGACCTGCTGATGAGAGCGTCCGCAGACGTCCACGGTTGTCTGGTGTGAGCGTTAGGAATCGGTGAGGGACGAGTTGATTGTGGGTCAACCAGCCATGAGCCAGACTCCAGACATGATGCAGTGTGGGAAGGTTTTCGGGTAGGCGCCATTGCACACCTCATTCAGGATGATCGGTTCCTCATCCGGCGAGGTGGGGTGGGTGGAGGAGACCTGCGGACTGATCTGAGACCTGTGGACTGATCCATTGATGCGTTGATGGTGCTCACCTCCATCAACACAATGCCAACGCCACCTGCTGCCAGCTGGAGGCAAAATTAGTTCAAGGAACTAGATGTGTGAGAGGGAGGCGGAGCCATGCAGGTGATGGAGGCATTGAGTCACCAGCTGGAGGTTCCACTGATGGTGGTCCCTTTTCAAGTATTTAAAGAGTAATTACGCTTCCATTTGGTCCTTCAGGAGACACGTTTATCCAAAACAACTTAATTAGTTAGTTATCCCACCTTGATGGTTGGGGTCAGAGCACAGGGTTGATACAGCGCCCCCTGGAGGAATGAGGGTTAATTGTCTTGTTTAAGGGTGGTAACTTCAGTGGACTGGGATATGTCCATGTGTAGTGCCTCCTATCCCGGCCTGGAAACTTCTGCATAGTCTCATGGATCAACCACCAGCACGCCTGATCATTATATATATATATATATAAAGGAGCTCCAGGGGTGAACTCATCTCTGAAGGTTCCCACATTCTTCATCCATTAAGTGAGCAGTGCGCCCCCTGTGGTCATGCCTGCACTCTTGTTCCCTTAAAAAAATAAAAGTAAAGATTCAGACTCAATCATAAGAACTCTTTATTCTCTGGATGAAAATGACTCTTTGTCATGAGTGACTCCATGAAGCCGTTTGAATCATCGGCGTAAATGATTCTTTATATTTACATTGCCTCACGCAATCAGAGCTAACGTTCTGCGATGTTAAAGCAACGGGACATCGTGATTTACATAAAAAAATATAGAAATATGGGCGGCACGCTGGCTTGGTGTTTAGCATGTTCTCCTCTCAGCGTTGGAGATACAGATACAGGAATCCCAATCTGGGTGGAGTTTGCATGTCCTCCCCATGTCCGAATGGGTTTCCTCTGGGTTCTCCGGTTTCCTCCTACAGTCCAAAAAACATGGATCAAGGTCAATTGAATTCTCCAAATTGCCCCATATAGAGTGTGTGTGTGTCCAGTGATTGCTCCCCCTGTCCTGGGTGTATCTGCCCAGCGCCCTGGATGGTCCCCCCCCCCCCCATGACCCTTATAGTGGTTGGCATGTTCTCCTGGGGTGTACTGGGGGTGTACAGGTTCAAATTCAGATCTGGGTGGAGTTTGCATGTTCTCCCCGTGTCTGCATGGGCTTTCTCCGGGTTCTCTAAAAACATGTATTCAAGGTGAATTAATGGCTGTAATTTGCCCCGTATAGTGTCTGAGCGTGTGTCCACTGATGGATTGGCACCCTGTCCTGGGTGTCTCTGCCCCCGTGACTCTCACAGAGGATTAAGCTGAAGATAAGTAATTAAAACAGACGTCACATTTTTAATTGGTTCATATTTAAAGTGGTAGGTTTGGGGTTAAGGAACCAGCCGTGCGACCTCAAGGTCCTCGGTTCGATTCTCGGTCCCTGAGCAAGGCACCAGTGTGAACCTCTGAACATTTGCTCTTTGAACTTTCGGTTCCTCCTTCAGTGGAACTGCGGTTTGTAGTTTCTTGTTCTTTATGTATATCCATCTGTTTTAGCCCCCTCCTCCCCCCACCCCACCCGGGTTCACAACATCCAACTGGTGTCCAAAAGACTGATGGTTCTTTAAAGTTCCTGCGGTTCTCTGCTTCCCTCTCGGTGTTAAAGCCAATCAATCAGTCAGTCGTGGACACAGGACCATATGTGAGGACGTCTCCGACCGTCCGGCCCTGCGCCGTTAGCACGGGCGCAGAGTTCTGTCCTGACCCCCACTGAAGGACACCTTCACCCTGACACGGGGTCGTTTAATATATAACACAGGTCCGCGCCCTTAACCCTGTATCTCTGATTCCAGTTTCTAAACGTTATCATCCACCACCCTAATAACACCTGCCCTGTGGGGTCCTGATTATCAGAGAACATACCAAAGTGCACTAACAGAGTCTGTAGAGGAACAGGTGGACTACATAACGTAATGTACAACTACAAACCCCATCTGTATGATTACGCCCAATGTGTGTTTAGTCTTTATTCATTATCTTCCGCTTGATCCTCTACTAGGGTCATGGGATGGGGGGGGGGGGTTCTCGTTCCCCATGCCCATCCAGGGGAGAACGTTTGGGGCGCTGGGCAGATACACCCAGGACAGGACGCCCATCTATCACTGACACACTCACTCACACAGACTGTATAGGGGCAATTATTTATTCATTCATTATCTTCTGCTTAATCCTCTACTAGGGTCGTGGGGGGGGTCCACATGCCCATCCAGGGGAGAACGTTTCGACGCTGGGCAGATACACCCAGGACAGGATGCCAATCTATCGCTGGGCACACACTCACTCACACACACACTCTATATGGGGCAATTTAGAGCATTCAATTCACTTTGAATCCATGTTTTTGGACTGTGGGGGAAACCGGAGAACCCGGAGGAAACCCACGCAGACACGGGGAGAACATGTAAACTCCACCCAGATCGGGATTCGAATCTGGAATCCCCAGCGCTGAGAGGAGAACATGCCAAACACTGTGCTGCTATCTCTATTTTAGACGATTAAAAAACGTTTAAATCTAAAAGCTCTGATTCGGAACCCCCTTCCATCGTCCGTGTGAGCGGCTCCTTGTCGTGAGTCCTCACAGCCCCCCACCCCCCCACACGCAGCATGATGTCAGAACCCATTACAGAGGACATAACGTCCCGTGTTCCGGGTGTTGGACTTTGTCCCGATAAGGCTTTTTGTTGGAAGCCACGCCCTTCTGTTGATGGCAGGTTTAAAGCCTTGGGTTCCAGCTGTGCGTCTGGTTTTTATTGGGGAGTTGGGGCCTTTCCCGTCTTCGCAGTTTAGTGTTATCTATCTCTGCGCTGCTACCGCCGCTCCCCCGAGCGCCGTGTGAGGTCGCGCCGTTCTACCTCCCGTCACACCACTGCGTTCAGAACTCCTGCAGAATGGAGCTGCACTCTATAATAGCCAATAGGGGTCACTGTGGCAGCCTGCCTGTATGCCATACAACTCAACAATTAACAATTAACACAAACGACTGTGAAATGCACCGTCATCGCTCTTTTGTGAGCGTGGAACAACAACGCAAGTCGTATCGGAACGCCGCTAAATGCGGTCAGGGTGACCGACTCGTAACACAAATACACAGCAATGCACTCATTACAAGTTCAATCTAAGTAATTTATTTATGTTTTTTTAAAACAATCATACGTCGTCACAAAGCAGCTTTACAGAGTTATAAACCTTTAAACCTCCAAAGAGCAAGAACAAGAGACAGCGGCAAGACAAAACTCCCTGTTATGTTGAGATTTTAAGGAGGACACCTTGTGAGGACCGAGGCTCAGTGGGGGACTCATCGTCCTTGAGTGTAGGACAGCCATGTACAGATTGTGTGGCGATCATGTGACCCGGATTTAACAATTAAAAACTATGTAAGTCCATTGAGGGCGTCCTGCAGGACCGCCGGTCCAATTCCGGATCCATTCCGTATGGAGTTTGCATGTTCTCCCCCAGTCTGTGTGGATTTGGGTTTTGACTAATGTGATGGAGGTCTGTGCAATTTTTAATTTCAAATTCTAGTAATTTATTTATAGAGTGTTTTTTATAATAGTACATCATCACAAAGCAGCGTTACAGAGTTATAAACCTTTAAACCGCCAAAGAGCAAAAACAAGAGACAGCGGCAAGACAAAACTCCCTGTTATGTTGAGATTTTAAGGAGGACACCTTGTGAGGACCGAGGCTCAGTGGGGGACTCATCGTCCTTGAGTGTAGGACAGCCATGTACAGATTGTGTGGCGATCATGTGACCCAGATTTAACAATTAAAAACTATGTAAGTCCATTGAGGGCGTCCTGCAGGACCGCCGGTCCAATTCCGGATCCATTCCGTATGGAGTTTGCATGTTCTCCCCCAGTCTGTGTGGATTTGGGTTTTGACTAATGTGATGGAGGTCTGTGCAATTTTTAATTTCAAATTCTAGTAATTTATTTATAGAGTGTTTTTTATAATAGTACATCATCACAAAGCAGCGTTACAGAGTTATAAACCTTTAAACCGCCAAAGAGCAAAAACAAGAGACAGCGGCAAGACAAAACCCCCTGTTATGTTGATATTTTAAGGAAGAAACCTTGGGAGGACCGAGGCTCAGTGGGGGACTCATCCTCCTTTAGCATCAATAGTATAGGACAGCCATGTACAGATGATCATGTGACCCGGAAATTAACAATTAAAACTCTATTAGTCCATTGAGGACGTCCTGCAGGACCGCCGGTCCAATACAAAAATACAAGGTTCCATTCAGAGCTGACCACACCTCCAGAAAATGAGCACACAGTACAAGAAAGCAGAACATTAATTAAAGCGAGGGTGGCACAGTGGCTTAGTGGTTTAGCATGTTCTCCTCTCAGCACTAGGAATTCCAGGTTTGAATCCCCATCTGGTTGGAGTTTGCATGTTCTCCCCATGTCCACATGGGTTTCCTCCGGGTTCTCCGGGTTCCTCTCACAGTTCAAAAACATGGATTCAAGGTGAATTGAATGCTCTAAATTGCCCCATATTGAGAGTGTGTGTGTGTCCAGTGATAGATTGGCGTCCTGCCCAGCGCCCGAGACGTTCTCCCCTGGATGGGCATGGGGAAACCCCCCCCCCCCCCCCCCCGACCCTAATAGAGGATGAAGTGGAAGATAATGCATGGATGGATTAATTAAAGCACATAAAGGGAAATTCTTAACATTATAACGCTGCAGCAAGTGCTGCTGGGTAATGCCATAATGAGCTCCGCCCCCTCGTCCATAATGATGTGGGAAGAAGGTTCCATTCTCCTCCAAGGTTCCACTGGGTTTCACACATGGACACACAGATTGAACGTCCTGTTTAACTGGATGTGGCCCCTGGAACCCGGTGCCCCTCATCACGCCGTACCTCTTGGCTTGGTGTCTGGAGCTCTGGGAAGGCCTGACCTCGAGTTGAACCCCGATCACTTTCTCCCTCACCTTCAGACTGACCGGCCATCAGCTCGTGCTCATGCCTCTGCACATCAGCGATGATGAATGCCCCCTGGCTCCGAACCCGGGCCCAGGCATCATCTATTACCCCTGTGACAGAGAGGGGCCATTAAAATATGAGGAACACCAGGCCTCACAATACCCACCTCACCTACCACTCCACTCTGACAAATAAATAAATTAGAGGCGTGTGCAATCCATTAGTTGCTGAATGATAGGCCAAAGACCCCCCTTAATTGCTTTCTTCTTGTTGTGTCCCAATTTATTTCTCAAAATCCTCCACACCCCCATTACACACACACACGCTCAGCCTAGCAGGGTTTATGATGGATGGAACTGGGCGAGGACGCAGCAGTGCTAGATAAAGCACACTACAGCTTTGATTAACGAGCCTGCCGGGGGTCCCCGAGGAGCCTGGGCAAAATAATACTATTACACAGGAACAGCTGCTACTCATACAACTCTCAGACCACGCCCACGTCCACACCGAGGAGCGGGGATGGAGGAGCGGGGACGGAGGAGCAGGGACGGAGGAGCAGGGACGGAGGAGCAGGGACGGAGGAGCAGGGACGGAGGAGCGGGGACGGAGGAGCGGGGACGGAGGAGCAGTGTTGCAGGAGCAGGGACGGAGGAGCAGGGACCTAAGAGCAGGGACGGAGGAGCAAGGATGGAGGAGCGGGGACAGAGAAGTGGAGACAGAGGAGCAAGGACCTAGGAGCAGAGACAGAGGAGCAGGGATGGAGGAGCAGGGACAGAGGACCAAAGACAGAGGAGCAGGGACGGAGGAGCAAGGATGGAGGAGCGGGGACAGAGAAGTGGAGACAGAGGAGCAAGGACCTAGGAGCAGGGACAGAGGAGCAGGGACAGAGGAGCAGGGATGGAGGAGCAGGGACAAAGGACCAAAGACAGAGGACCAAAGACAGAGGAGCAGGGACGGAGGAGCAGGGATGGAGGAGCAGGGATGGAGGACCTAGGAGCAGGGACGGAGGACCAAAGACAGAGGAGCAAGGATGGAGGAGCAGGGACAGAGGAGCAGGGACAGAGGAGCAGGGACGGAGGAGCAGGGACAGAGGAGCAGAAAAGCAGGGACGGAGGAGCAGGGACAGAGGACCTAGGAGCAGGGACGGAGGACCAAAAACAGAGGAGCAAGGATGGAGGAGCAGGGACAGAGGACCAAAGACAGAGGAGCAGGGACGGAGACGATGTGAGAGGATGGAGGGGTAAACGGTTCACTTCTTTAACCCCCCCCCTCCCCCCCCCGGTCCCCCCCAATCAGTCAAAGTTTCCCATCAGAAGGTTAAGTGCAGTAAAGCCCTCCTCCGGACACGGGGAGGACATGCGGACTCCACACAGACGTGGTCTTTAATCATCTCCACGACGCCCGGCTCCTTAAAACGCAAAGCGCTCGTGGCGGAACGTTCTCGAAAAACCATGACGCGAAATGAAAAAGAACACGACGAGGGAGACGCAAGAAAACAAAACGTCCTCCGTACCACCGTATTCTTAATTAGCGGGTTATTTACCGACGGCGGAAATCAAGCCGCTGACTGAGGAGGTGGATGAAGAGGCGGAGAGGGAGCTGACAAACAAACATGAGCACTGGGTGGAGGAGGAGGGCGAGGGCGATGGGGGGGGGGGGGGGGGGGGGCCGAGAACCGACACAAAGACATCAGAATAACATCTCGCCCTAAAATAGACTCCCGCTCTTTGTTTTTATCTGACGGTGCAAGGTGTCGCTAATTAGAGCGGAGACATTAGCGGTGGAGACGGGTTCAGGATGGAGTCCTCCTGACAGGGCGGCGCTCGTAAGCCGGGCTAATGGCTGTCAGCCGCTGACAGCTGGAAAATGGCCTTGTAGTTCTCGGCGGCGGAGCTGTCACCGAGACGCGCGTTAGCATGGCGTTAGCATGCTGTTTGACACCGCGGCGAGGCACATCATTATTAACAAATACTCCGCCGCTTAGCTCGGCGGCCCTCGGCGTGGGAATTGCACTTCGTTACGGGGAGACGACTCTCGCGGCACGTTTGCCGGAGGTAACGACGCGTGGCCCGTCAGCGCCGAGTCGCCGCGTTTCAACTCGCTGATTAGCCTTTGACCTCGCCGCCGCCGAAGTGAATGGGGACCGGCGGCGGGTCGACTCCTCTGCGTTTCGTCTGCCGCGAGGCCGTGTCCCCGTGTGTCAACACGCCGCCGTTTGTTGTTGTTTTGTAAAGTGGAATCGCTGCAGGCGTCGGGGACGTGGGAACGCAGCGCTCGTGATGACATCGGCGGATCTCGAGGAACGCCGATGCGTCGCGTGAGGATCAATCGCGTCATCGAGGGAACGGCGAACATCACAACACGACGGCAGTTAGCAGAACAGACACACCAACCGATCAACAGAACGCCGTAGCGTGAAGGGAACACCGCGTGGTGGAGGACGACGAGCCGTGGAACCCAACCAAACCTGCTGCAGAGGAACTGGGAGGAGTTTGGGCCTTAGGCCCAACCATGGAACCTTCAGCTTCCACCTTCTAGAACCTCCAGTCCTCTTCTGATTCTGTGGGTTGTCCTTCTTTATGGACGGGTAATGTTGGTGTACAACATCAAAGCTACATGGAGATCTGAACGTTCTCCACAGAACCTGATGGAGATATTATTAAAACCCTATTCAATTTTGCCATTGAACTGAGACCCAGAATGCCAAATATGGACATCGCAAAGGACTGAATTTGCTCCGACAAGCTTCTGAGTCAACATGGTGGAGGACGAGGACATGTGTTACCTAACCTAATCTGCTGCAGAGCATCTGGGAGGAGCTTGGGCCTCAAGCCAATGGAAACCCAACCATGGACCCTTCAGCTTCCACCTTCTAGAACATCCAGTCCTCTTTGGATTCTGTGGGTTGTCCTCCTTCTTTATGGACGAGTAATGTTGGTGTACAACATCAAAGCTACATGTAGAATCATTAAACCAGCTCATAATTCAGAAGATCAGGAAGAAGATCTGAACATTCTCCACAGAACCTGATGGACATATTATTAAAACCCTATTTAATTTTGCCATTGAACTTCCCAATAAGACCCAGAATGGCAAATATGGACATCACTATCATGACCACGGAATGGTGACTTCGATGGTCTGAATGTGACCAAATGTGGACATCCTTCTATGTTACTAGCACTAGAACTTCTGACCTAGAAGTTCCAGAAGAGAACCTCAAGTGATGTTCTCAAAACCGTTAACCGGGAAACGTGGCATTTCTATCCCACAGTGGTACAGACCCCCCCCAAAGGAATGCTTTAGACTAAATTTGCTCCGAGAAGTTTCTGAGTCGGCATGGTGGAGGACGATTACACGTGGAACCACCACAAGAAACATGATTAATCTGCTGCAGAGTAACTGACGCCCATCAGGTAGCAGGGGGTTTGGCGTCTTACTCCACGTCGCCCTCATTGTCCTTCAGTGGGAATGTTGAGACCGACTGTCTGGCAATGCTACGTTCCGTCATGTACGGTGGGGGACACGTTTGGGAAGTAAGGCGCCAAAGACACACAGAATTAATAGTCATATGCATAATTTTTTGGAATACGATGTCCCAAAGTCTCAGCGCTGGGGGGAGGTACTGCGGATGCATCTGAACCTGAACATCGCAGCCAAGTCGCAGATATCACATCACGATGATGAATATATAAACTTTGGATTGGCGTCCTGTCCCGGGATGGGCATGGGGAACCATCCTTTAATGTGTCCTCATACTTGTGAACGTTTTACAAAGCGTAAGAGTGAGTAGAAATAGTGAGTTTTCACTCTTGTACGTTGTAGACAAATGAAACGCAGACGGCGGGTCAAGTCCAGGTTATGTTCCCTCCTGGAACCACGGTCCGTGTAGGGCAATTACTGGCCTCTAATTGCCTCTAAGTGCTCCGCCATTAACAGCACTTGTTTTGCATGACTTTCAAATTCCATCGTGGTTCTGGTTCCTTCGCTTAATCCGATCGGACAATCTTGCCAATTGCCCTGCAACAGAACCACCAGGCCGCTTAGATCTGCGAGGACAAATCAGGCACCTGTACATGACCCCCCCTCCCATCCCCCTTTAAAAAAATGATCTCACTGGAAGGGAGTGTGTTGATGTCCTTAATGATATTCAGAACACCCAGAGGGAGCCGGACCTCGGTCATCTGACGCTCAGACACATGCCGTTTTCCACGGGACCCTCCCCGTCAGGTGGTATTTTGGGTCCGGGATGTATTTTAGTTTCAGGACCCTGGTAACAGTCCAGAACGTGGTGGACCGTTAATGAGTGGCGAGGACTCTGATGAACATCTACATTGACTGGGGTTCAGTGATAATCAGACCCTCATGTAGATCCTTGTTTACTTTGATGCAGGAGTGGTTCTAAAACGTTCAGTCTTCCAAATAGACGAGCATAGAAGAATTAAAGAGTAATGGGCGTGGTAGCTCAGTGGTGAGAGTGTTGGGATATCAATCAAAAGGTTGTGGGTTCGAACCCCAGGTCCACTGGTGTTAGCAATCTGGGTCCTTGAGCAAGACCTTAACCCTCCAGGGGGCGCTGTATCAACCCTGTGCTGCGACCCCAACCGTACTGGGATATTTGTAAGGCCCTTTGGGTAAAAGCGTCTAATCAATGAACAAATTTAATGTAATTTAATGTAATGTTGGTGTTGAACATCAAAGCTACACGTTGAATCATTAACACAGCACATAATTCCGAGGAAACCACAGCAGGTTCTGAATGTTCTCTACAGAACCTAATGGAGATGTTTTAAAAACCCTGTTCAATTTTGCCGTTAAACATCCCAATGAGACCCAGAATGCCAAATATGGACTTCCATCCATCCATCCATCCATTATCTTCCACTTTATCCTCTACTAGGGTCGTGGGGGAGGGGGTTCCCCATGCCCATCCAGGGGAGAACGTTTCGGGCGCTGGGCAGATACACCCAGGACAGGACACCAATCTATCAGTGGGCACACGCTCATACAGACACACGCTATATGGGGCAATTTGGAGCATTCAATTGACCTTGATCCATGTTTTTGGACTGTGGAAACCGGAGAACCCGGAGGAAACCCACTTGGACACGGGGAGAACATGGAAACTCCACCCAGATTGGGATTCGAACCGGGAATCCCTAGCGCTGAGAGGAGAACGTGCTGAACCACTAAACCACCGTGCCGGATGGCGACTTTAGTGATCTGTGACCCAATGTGGACAACCCACTGTTACTGGTACGAGAACTTCGACTGTAGAAGAGTCGAAGTGTGACGTTCTCAAACGAATTGACTCTGACAAGCTCCGGAGTCGTCTAAGGATCTAAAAACCAAGGAGCTGTGGAGGTGAACTCGGATGTCAAATAAACCCACACAATCAATTACACCAACCAGCAGCCTTAATTACCGCCAAACGAGATAAGAGATCAGAGCTGGAGCAGAGACGCAGATTTAACTGAATCCACGTCAGGTGTCTGAAATTAAAAACCATCTGGGAGACGTTCCACAGCTGGACGGCTGGAGAACCAACAATAAGAACGTATGTATTTGCTTGAGAACATGGGTTCTTTAACCAGTTGGCGTGTTTTCGTTGCTTAACTGGAAGCGGGAGTGGCGCGTCGGAACCGGACACCGCCGCCGAGCCCCGGCTCCCGGGGAAAAGCGGCGCATTGATCCAGGAGTCCTAATTGGATCCATAAAACGGCAACCTTGTGTTTTCACAGGAAGTGTTTGGCGGGCCGTTCTGAAACGGCGCTCCTCAGGCCTGTCACCACACCATAACTCAGCCCGCCGGTTCCGCCGTCCCGTCCCGACTCGCTCCCCGGCTAAAATTACCTCCTCGGCTCATTATGGCCTCGGACGCGTAAGGATCTGCAGGACTGTGAGTTCAGCAGAACAAGCTCGCTGCCGGCGCGACGTCCATGACTTATGTACGTTCTTCAGAGGAACCTCGGGAAAGTGCCGCCGTGTTAATACGCTCGCTGCGATCTGGAGAGGCGGCGGATGATGAAACCGCCGGCCGGACGGACGGACGGCGTGCAGGACAGATTTGTGGCTCTGATTAAGGACCAGATGCATCAGACGCAAAGAGCCGAATCCCATGATGGCGTGCACTTTCGCGCCGCCACTCCGTCATCACTCAGGGCGGCTGCCGATGGGCCGACCGCGACTTCATTTGTGGCTCCACGAGCGGCGCTTCAAACTCCTAATGGGTTCCGTCCTGTTATAATTTATTAAAAACGACTCACACCAAACTAATGAACTGAAACCATTTAGCAGACGGGAGCAGGTTCCCAACTTCAGACTGCGCTCCGAACACTTTTTGGATGAATCACCTTAGTTTTAGAGTCATGGGGGTGGGGGGGGGGGTTCTCTCATGCCCATCCCGGGGAGAACGTTTCGGGCGTTGGGCAGATGCACTCAGGACGGGACGGTAATCCATCGTTGGTTGCACACTCACTATTTAGATAGATGCAATCTAGAGCCTTTAATTAACCTTGAACCCATATTTTTGGAGAAGCTGAAGGAACCCAAACGGCATGGGGAGAACATGGAAACTCCACCCACATCGGGATTCAATACACCACCAAGCTTTCCCATCACAATCATCCATCCATCCATTATCTTCTGCTTTATCCTCTTCTAGGGTCGCAGTGGGTTCCCCATGCCCATTTAGGGGAGAACGTTTCGGGCACTGGGCAGATACACCCAGGACAGGGGGGCAATCTATCATTAGGTGCACACTCACTATTTAGATAGAGGCAATCTAGAGCTTTTAATTAACCTTGAACCCATATCTTTGGAATGTGAGAGGAACCCACACAGAGGAACCCACACGGCATGGGGAGAACATGAACATCCCGGATCGGGATTCACTAAACCACCATGCTTCTCCATCACAATCAGTGCTTTTTTAAATTGATTCATTAGTGAATCATAATAAAGAGTCACGTCCAACTTAAACAAACTGGTTGATTCATCTGCATTTGACTCCAGAATTAAACAACGTGGAACGTGAACCACATGTGGACCCAACGCAGGCAACATTGAACTCATGGAGTAAACATGGAGAGAGAAGGTTCTCGTCGCTGAGACGAGTGATTCCACAAGAAATGATTCTGAGATTCAGGAAGGATTCGTTGTGGTGCATTATGGATGAACCACTTAAAGATCTGCTGGTGGAACCCGTGGCATCTTATGAGTGCAGGCCTGAAAAGTTTTAACTCTGGAGAACCAAATGGGAACCTTTGGGACATCACTTTTAAAACCCATGTCCTGTATCACTCCCTGATCTTCTCTGAACATCTCCATGACCACCACGATGATGGTGTTCCCATGGTGACAGGACTCAAACTCCATTAAAGTGATGAAGTGTGACACCCATCGCTCTGACCTTCTCTGATCATCTCAGTGCAGCATTGATGAACACGGTGACGTCACCCTGATGGAGACGTGGTACCATGGCGACCGGACTCCCTCAGAGCTGGAGGACTGCTGCGGGACACCGGTTTGAGATGATGCAGTGGACGTGGAGTCCAAACCCAACTTTAATCTCAGCAGTTGAGCTGCTGACACATGGAAGATCTGAGTGGGTTCTAATCATCTCATGGTTCTTCAAAGTTCTCCATGATACCATCAGAAACCCCATCTGTGTTCAGCTCCAGCAGGTCCATCAACACCTGACATTTCCAGCTTAGAATAGTGGACCCGATGGAACTGTACCTCCAGTTTCCTCCCACAGTCCAAAAACATGGATTCAAGGCAAAAATAATTAATTTAATTGCCCCATATAGTGTGTGTTTGTTTATGTGTGAATGAGTGAGTGTATCTGGGTGTATCTGCCCAGCGCTCGAAACGTTCTCCCCTTGTAGGGCATGGGGAACCCATCACCCCCCCACCCCACCCCACAACCCTAATAGAGTATAAAGGGAAACTTAATGAATAAAATAATAAATATAAATATATAAGTCAAATAAATATGCTAATTATTAAAGTATTAGCATATAACGGGACCCTGGTGTCTTAACGACGTGTCTCACAGAGCGGCCATTAGTCAGTCAGTCATGGGGGGGGGGGGGGCGGTGCTGACGGTTTGAAACGCCTCTGTAAACCTTACTGATTCAAGTTACATGCATTCAAGGTAAACTGAATGCTCTAAATTGCCCCATATAATTTGTGTTTGTTTGTGTGAATGAGTGAGTGTAGATTGGCGGCCAGTCCTGGGTGTATCTGCCCAGCACCCAGAATGTTCTCCCCTTGTTGGGCATGGGGAACTCAACAACCCCCCACCCCACAACCCTAATAGTGGATAAAATGGAAGCTAATGAATAAAATAATAAATATATGAGTCAAATAAATATGCAAATCAGCAGCAGCAGAAGACTTTAATATGAGTAGAGCTGCTGCCACGTGGAAGATGGGTTCTATTCATCTCACGGTCCTCTAAAGTTCTCCATGATACCGATTCAGGTTTGTAGGCTCGATGGCGCGATGTTTTTTAAACGATGTCGGTGATGTCACGAAGCATCGTATTGTTTTTATTGAACGTCCCGGATGGATGGAGTGCGGCTCTCTCGTCACGAGCGCCACGATTTATATCCGCTAATGGAGACAAACCTATCAGTTTGTCACGTTATAATGAGTTGCCGATACGTCGCCGGCCGACGAGGTCAGAACGTTTCCGATAAATCTCAACTAAGTCCGGCTGATCCCGCGGATTAGCATGGTGCTGGCATGCTGCAGCACGGAATCTGTCCGACATGGCCTCGTTCCCGCCCAAACAGCTGCCTCTAATAACACACACAACATCGTTATGTGTGTGTGTGTGTGTGTGTGTGTGTGTGTGTGTGTGTGTGTGTGTGTGTGTGAATGTTTGTGTTTGATGTCTGGCTCGTCGTGTCCATCATCACAGTGGTGAAGTCCGTCAGTAGCGAGCGGGCACATGTGGCGTGAGTCAGTTTCCCTCGGCCTTTCGGCGGCCCCTCTTTTCCGAGCCCGGGTCCAAGGCCGGCGGGCAGAGGGGTGGGCGTGACAGGTGTTATCGACGGGGCACGTCTGCTCAATGCGCCGCTGACGGGTGATTCCACGGTGGAGGGAAATTCTGTAAAGCATCTGCTCCTGTAAACGGGCGGAGAAATCAGTAAGGTTTACAGAGGCACGTCGAACCGCCAGCACCCCCCCCCCCATGACTGACTGACTGATGACTGCTCTGTGAGACACATCGTTAAGACACCAGGGTCCTGTTTCTGTACTTAATTAGCTTCCATTCCATCCTCTATTAGGGTTGTTGGGGGGGGGGGGGGTCTTTCCCCATGCCCATCAAGGGGAGAACGTTTCGGGCGCTGGACAGCTCACTCATCCACACATACACAAACTATATGGGGCGATTTAGAGCATTCAATTTACCTTGAATGCATGTACCTTGAATCAGTAAGGTTTACAGAGGCACGTCGAACCATCAGCATCCCCCCCATCACTAACTGACTAACTGACTGACTGATGGCGGCTCTGTGAGACACGTCGTTAAGACACCGGGGTCCCGTTTCTGTACTTTAATAATTAGCATATTTATTTGACTTATATGTTTATATTTATTCTTTTATTCATTAAGTTTCCCTTTATCCTCTATTAGGGTTGTGGGCTGATGGAGGGGGGGGGTGGTTGGTGGGTTCCCCATGCCCATCCAGGGGAGAACATTCTGGGCGCTGGGCAGATACACCCAGGAGAGGACTCCAATCTACACTCACTCATTCACACATAAACAAACACAAACTATATGGGGCAATTTAGAGCATTCAGTTTACCTTGAATGCATATACCTCGAATCAGTAAGATTTACAGAGGCACGTCAAACCGTCAACATCCCCCCCCCATGAGTGACTGACTGATGGCTGCTCTGTGAGACACGTCGTTAAGACACCAGGGTCCCGTTTCTGTACTTAAATAATTAGCATATTTATTTGACTTATATATTTATATTGGACCTAGCTTCCACTTTATCCTCTACTAGGGTTGTGGGGTGGGGTGGGGGTGGGGGTTGGTGGGTTCCCCATGCCCATCCAGGGGAGATCGTTTCGAGTGCTGGGCAGATACACTCGGGACAGGGCACCAATCTACACTTATCCATTCACACAAAAACAAACACACACTATATGGGGCAATTAAATGCATTCAATTTACCTTGAATCCATGTTTTTGGACAGTGGGAGGAAACTGGAGATACAGTTCCTTCGGGTCCACTATTCTAAGCTGTAAATGTTGGATGTTGTTGGACCTGCTGGAGCTGAAAACACATGGGGTTCCTAATGGTATCATGGAGAACTTTGAGGAACCATGAGATGATTAAAACCCACTCAGATCTTCCACGTGTCAGCAGCTCAACTGACATTAAAGTCTTCTGCTGCTGATTCGGGTTTGAACTCCACGTCCACGGCATCATCTGAGACCGGTGTCCCACAGCAGTCCTCCAGCTCTGAGGGAGTCCGGTCGCCATTGGTAACACGTCGCCATCGTATGGTAGCTCAGTGGTCAGGGCGTTGGGCTGTCAATCTGAAGGTTGTGGGTTCAAATCCCAGATCCACTGAGGATACCAATGTGGTTGACCCTCATTGTTCCAGAGGTACTTTATGGGGAACTGTGTTCTGAACTCAACCAAGTTGAGATACTTGGAAGCTGCTTTAGATAAAAGCATCACATTCTAATGGGAATTATTATGGGGTGTATCTATGGAATCACCTCCTCCACCCACCTCCTCCACCCAGCCAGCTTCTGAAAGGCCCATTCTGAGTTAAGTGGGTGTTAAAGCCGGGAGAGGACTCGAGCGTGCAGAGCAATAAGCCTGCAGGAGCGGGTTGCAGGAACGTGGTGTGCGCTGGATAAATGACCGGTTCTGGGGCTAATGACTAACAGGTTGGTTCTAATCAGCGGGGGCTGCCCCTTAATAGACTCGATCCTAATCTGGGTTTCCATGTCAGGTCCCGGGGCTCAGACTCCTTATCTGTGATCGTTCCATAATAATGAGCCTTGTAATGAGAACCCATTTTCAATCAGCGCTCCTTTGGTGCCACCTCCCAATGTTCCGAAATACTCAAGTGCTGCTGTATTTACACGCCGCAGGGCTGGTAGCCCCCACAACTATACATCCAAAAGTATAGGGACATCCCCACAAACCTGTGCAGGACTCTTGAGGTCTCTCTGGACGTTCTGCTGGGACTTTAAGGAGGTCTATCTTCAAATAGTGCATGCCTTTTATCCCAAACCCTTTAACCCCCGACCGTCCACCCACTTCTGATCATGCCTTCCTCAACATCTGGTTCATCGCCTGAAGAACCTCCAGTGGTTTTGGACCCTACAAAACAGATTGTTGTGATCAATTGGCATGATGATTCCAGACACACCCCAGAGTTTTCTGGACCAACACTGTGGAATAACAGAGACCCTAACTGTCACAGATCCCCCACAATGCTTTGCTCACATTTGGGTGCCCTTTTCTCATTGTGACATTACATGCGTCGTTATTCAGGCAATTTTATTGTAGCAATCGAGTGTTTCTCCACCGTGTTCTTCAGAACGTGCAAAAACATGCATAAAGCAATGGATAATAATTGTCCCCCCATAGCGCAGGGCACCAGAACTCGCCCCTCCAGCCCAACAGGGAGCAATTTTGTAACCCACACCCCTAAACATTAGTAACGTGAGCCGAGCATGAGGGACGGCGCTTACATTCATTTTCAGGATGCTTGGGGGGGCTTGGCCTTCGTCCAGGGATAGGCCTCGAAAGCGGGATAGCCCACCCAGGACCTGGACTCAACAGAGGGGTTAGTGAGTGAGGACGGGGGGCAGCTGTACGAGGGCTGGGGTGATGTCTGAGTAACGGACATGTGACTGCAATCAGACGGCGGACCTGCGATCAGATTCTGTCCCAGGAGATTTCTGATCCGGGAGATAAGAGTGTGTGTAAGTGTGTGTGTGTGAGATGGAGAGAGAGTTTCACACTCACACACCTGCACCACCATGTGAGTGCGACTGCACTACCTAGAACAATCCCCCTCCCTAATAATTACCTGCTCTGTGGAGGTTCTGTTCATTAGAGAACATACCAAAGGGAACTTCAGAGTATATAGAGGGAAAGGTGGACTACAGAATGGAACTGTAGAACTACAAACCCCTACAAACTGTATGATAGGATACACACATACACATACCTACAGTAGCAGTCAAATGTTTGGACACGCCCCCTTTTGGCTCCATCATCCATGTCCTCCACTTACCATATAGATGGACGACAGCCTGGAATTGTAGAACTACAAAGTCCATCTATATGGTAAGTGGAGGACATGGATGACTACAAACCCCATCTGTTTGACTAGTGGGGGTTATACACACACCAGTAGCAGTCAAATGTTTGGACATGTCCCCTTGGCTCCATCATCCATGTCCTCCACTTACCATATAGATGGACTTTGTGGTTCCACTGGTCATACAGATGGGGTTTACAGTCATATAGGCTGATGGACTACAGCCTGAAAATTGTAGATGGTAAGAGGAGGACATGGACTTTGTAGTTCTCCAGTTCCAGACTATAGTCCATCAGTGTTCTGTGTGGTTGTTCGTTGAACCCCTGGGTTCTCAGGAGCATCACAGAACAGGTATCATTTGGGTGGTGGATTGCTGATGGTCAGTTCTGCAGTGACACTGATGCGCTGAGGGGGTTCTAGTGCCACAGTGCTGCTGGAGTTCCATTTCTCCACCTCAGTGACACTGCCAGGATAGGATATAATGCTTCCTCAGTTATACAAAGCCATGGCTGCAGCAGCTGTGCAGGTGGCCGGTCCCTGACCGTCTCGGAGGTGAAGATGCTGGAGGTGGGGGTTGTGATGCCGGTGGGCTGTGCTGCCAAAGGCCTTTGAATTTAGGCATTTAGATTTAAGAGCAGCAGCTCTGCGGGACGTTCCTGCACATCTCTGAGAGAACTTTTATAATGTACAGCCCGGTACACCTGTACAGTAATCCTGCTGACTCATCAGCATCCTGACCTGCCGGATCTGATGGATCACCGCGGTGAAGCGGGAGTGGTCACCAACGCGGGTTCAGACAAATCTGTGAACACTGTTTCAGAGAGAGGAGTTTTTTTGTTTATAGTAAATTTTAGATGAAAAATGGAAAACAGAAGTGCTGTGTCGGGGTTTTTGTTCGGTGTGTATATGTTTATATATATTTATATATATTGTAGTCATAAAGTGTTTGTATTTTCTGACAGCAGAAGAAAGGAAAGGAAAATTATAAGGCAGAAGCATCATAAAGCCTGACGACGGAGCGCTCGGCTTCCTGTGTTTTTAGCAGCAGTCATTATCACAGCAGTGACATCACAGCCTTCAGCTCCCCGTCTCATCACACACAGAGCGGCAGCACAGCGCTGAGCTGCCACCCAGACACAGCTGCCATCTGCAGCATCACTGTTACACACACACACACACACACACACACACACACACACTCTCTCACATACAGACACACACACACACACACACACACACACACACACACACACACACACACGCAGTCTCACATACATAGATAAATACATACACACACACTCACATACACACACATACACACTCTCACATACATACACTCACACACACACATACATACACACACTCACATACATACATACATACACACGCACACACATACAGACATTCATACAGATACACACACACACATACTCACACAGACCCACACACTCACACTCATACAGACACAACTGCCATCTGCAGCATCACTGCTACACACACACACGCATGCACACACACTCACATACAGACACACACACTCTCACACTCACACATACACACTCATAAACACATACACTCATACACACACACTCAAACACACACACACACTCACACATACATACACTCATACAGACACACTCACACACACACAAACTTACACTCATACACACACACACACACTCACATACATACATGCACACACATATACACGCATACACACTCATACACACACACACACACATATACTCATACAGACACACTCACTCACACACACACACACACATACACACACACTCATAAACTCACACTTATACACATACACACACTCATACAGACACACTCACACTTGTACACACACACACACTCATACACTTACACAAACATACATACTCACACTCATACATACACACTCACATTCATACATACAGACACACACACACACAAACACACACACTCATATATACATATACATATATATACACTCACACATACACACACACATGCACACACTCACACACACACACGGATGCACACACATACTCATACATACAGACACAAACATGGACATGCGCACAAATACACAGATACATATATATATACAAACACATACATAAATTTGTACATAAACATACACAGACACACACACAGACACACACACGAGTTGTTAAACACTATTTCAGTGATGTGTGTGTTGTAATTTCCTCACCTACAGACAGTGTTTTGGTATTTTTCTTGTTTGGCCCGTTAGGTGGCGCTACAGCAGAGAACACCCGCATATTGCACCTGGTGTTTTAACACCGCATTTTCACGCAGACACAGGGTTTAAATACTTTATTTTAATTATTCATCAAAATCAGACTGCAGAATGCATAACAGTAAAGAAGGAACCAATGGGGATTATCCTGCAGGTGGAGTAACACCTCAGGGTGTTATTATTATTATGTATTATATATTATATAAATATTTATATCAAATTATTCTCTTATTGCTGCAGGAATCGGAATGAGGAAAGGTTTACATGCCGATGAGTCTAAAGTTTATCGCGTTTAATCACATGATTTTAACCAAAAACTGGAGAAAAACTATTTAAAAAGCTGTAGAGTGAAGCGTCTTTACTCCATCAGCAACACCACCTCCACCTCCACCACCTTCACCTCCACCTCCACCACCTCCACCACCACCACCTCCACCACCTTCACCTCCACCACCTCCACCACCACCTCCACCTCCACCACCACCTCCACCACCTTCACCTCCACCTCCACCACCTCCACCGTCCTTTAAAAAGAAACTTCAGCCGAACTCCGCAGACGCGCTCCGGGAGTCAGGCGTGTCCGCAGGTCTATACTGCCCTCTGTCGGTCATCCAGCGCAACACTCAGCAAAATATCAGTCTGAACTTCATCATGAGAATGAACGCGCTACACTTTCAGCTCTTTGATGTAGTACACCGATTCTAATGACGAAGATGGATGCAGCAGAGAGAGAGAACCCTTAAAGCTATTAGAACCTTGAAGAACATTTGGAGTTCATCGGTTCAGAGCTCTAAATAAACCTTCAGAATGGCTTCATGTTCTTTGAGGAAAATTTAAAGCCGTCACCTGACAGTCCTGACGGGTTCGATGCCCATTTATGGGTTTCCTGCGGCGTCAGTCACCTGGAGATAAATTACCAAAGACAAAATCATGAGATCCAGGTTCGAATCCCCATCTGGGTGGAGGTTGCGTGTTCTCCCCGTGTCCGTGTGGGCTTCCTCCGGGTTCTCCGGTTTCCGGCCACAGTCCAAAAACATGGATTCAAGGTCAATTGAGTTCTCCAAATTGCCCCATATAGACTTTGTTTGTGAGTGAGCGTGTGTTCAGTGATAGATTGGCGTCCTGTCCTGGGTGTATCTGCCCAGCGCCCGAAACGTTCTCCCCTGGATGGGCATGGGGAACCCCCCCGCAACCCTAATAGAGGATAAAGCAGAAGATAATGGATGGATGGATGGAAAATCATGAGATCCAGGTCCGAATCCCATTCTGGGTGGAGTTTGCATGTTCTCCCTGTGTCTGCGTGGGCTTCCTCTGGGTTCTCCGGTTTCCTCCCACAGTCCAAAAACATGGATTCAAGGTTGATTGAATGCTCTAAATTGCCCAGTTTGCTGTTTGTGTGTGTTCAGGGATAGATTGCCCCCCTGTCCTGGGTGTATCTGCCCAGCGCCCGAAACGTACTCCCCTGGATGGGCATGGGGAACCCCCCCTCCCCACAGGACCCTAATGTAAGCGGAACATAAAGAAACAATGAATGAATGATAATATCCGGGTGACACTGTGGCTTAGTGGTTTAGCATGTTCTCTCAGTGCTGGGAATCCAGGTTCGAATCTCAATCTGCTTAGTGTTTGCATGTACTCCCTGTGTCCACGTGTGTTTCCTCAGGGGTTCTCCGGTTTCCTCCCACAATCCAAAAACATGGATTCAAGGTGAATTGGCTGCTTTAGATTGCCCCTATGTAGATGTGTGAGTAAATGTGTGCCGAGCGATAGGTCGGCGGTCTGTCCTGGGTGTATCTTACCAGCGCCCAAAACGTTCTCCCCTGAAAGCCCCCCCCCCAGGCAAAGCTAATAGAAAATGAAGTTGGAAAATAATAAATAAATAAAAGTACAATTTTCAGATTCCACGTGCTGCCCCGGATGCAGGCAGTTTAAATGTATTCGGATAGTGTTTTAAACTCCACCAACCACCACCCCCATTCCCCCCCTCCCCCCCGTCACTTGCCTCTCCACTGGCTCTGGGTCTTTGCTTATGTTAGCATTTACTGAAGGCCAAGCATCTGGCAATTAAAGAACACAAAAGGGGAATTATCCAGCACGGCTACAGATGCACGCGGAATGGCAAGTGATGCTCGGATATTTATGCCTATCCCTGTCACGGCACAACAGGAGGCGAGTCAATTAGTACCGCTGAGAACGTGAACATGCCTGGGAGCTGGTGTTCGGGTGGAGATGTGGTCCTCCACGCCTGCTCGACGGGGGTGCGTGGAGTCGGCCAACCTCCCCCGTCAACCGTGCAGTAACGCGGCGGAGGATTGGTAACGGTGGCGGCATGTGACACTCCCTGACCTGACTGGTACAACTTATAAATTTATATGAACACTTTGTTTATATGTGTTTAAATGACATCAAACATCTAACCATGCGTTTGGTAAACTGTAAGCGTCCAATAGTTTGTGGAAGGCCCTTTACAGTATTGACTGAAACCTTTATAATAAACAGTTTACTGAATAACGTTTCTCTGGATTTTTGATCTTAAATTATAGATTAATTACAGATTAAACAATTAGTACTGGGTATTAATGGTGGTATTGTTATTGGTAATAATAATGGTTGTGGTATTGTTCTTGGTAATAATAATGGTTGTGGTATTGTTATTGGTAATAATAATGGTTGTGGTATTGTTCTTGGTAATAATAATGGTTGTGGTATTGTTCTTGGTAATAATAATGGTTGTGGTATTGTTATTGGTAATAATAATGGTTGTGGTATTGTTATTGGTAATAATAATGGTTGTGGTATTGTTCTTGGTAATAATAATGGTTGTGGTATTGTTATTGGTAATAATAATGGTTGTGGTATTGTTATTGGTAATAATAATGGTTGTGGTATTCATTCATTCATTCATTATCTCCCGCTTTATCCTCTACTAGGGTCGCGGTGGGGTTCCCCATGCCCATCCAGGGGAGAACGTCTCGGGCGCTGGGCAGATACACCCAGGATAGGGCGCCAATCCATCGCTGGGTAAGTTGTGGTATTGTTCTTGGTAATAATAATGGTTGTGGTATTGTTATTGGTAATGTTAATGGGATTATTGTGATATTTTTTTTTGGTCATTGTAATTGTGTTGTTCAAGTTCATGTAATTTATTTGTATATATATTTTTACAATCATACGTCGTCACAAAGCAGCAGCTTTACAGAGTTAGAAGCCTTCAAACCCCCAAAGAGCAAGACGAAGTGACAGTGGCAAGACAAAACTCCCTGTTATGTTGTGTTTATTTGGGAAGAAACCTTGTGAGGACCGAGGCTCAGTGGGGGGACTCCTTTAGCGGGAGGCAGGGGGGGGGCATCAACAGTGTTGGATATCGGGGGTCCGTATTTATTCATTCATTATCTTCCACTTAATGTTCTACTAGGGTGGGGGGGTGGTTCCCCATGCATCAGGGGACAACGTTTCAGGCGCTGGGCAGTCCATCACTGGGCACACACTCACACTATTTGGGGCAATTTAGAGCATTAAATTCACATTGAATCCATGTTTTCGGACTGTGGGAAGAAACCGGAGAACCCAAAGTAAGCCCACACAGACACGGGGAGAACATGGAAACTCCATCCAGTTCGGGATTAGAACCTGGATCCCCAGTGCTGAGAGGAGAACATGCCAACCTGTCTGTATTCAACCATTGGAAAACCTATAAAAGTCCACTGCGTCCGTCCTGCAGGACCGCAGCACCAGCAGCCCAACAGAACTCCAGTCACCAATCATCAACCACCGTCCGGTAACGGGCGTGGCCACACCTATGGTGGTGTGCTGGATGACGAGCAGATGATGGTTAATGGTAATGATCTGATGTCTGTATTTATTTAATTAACGTCATCTTTTAGATGATTACAGTACAGTGCTCGTTCCACAAGAACCAACTGATCCGGTTCATTGGTTCCTCTGGTTTGATTCTGGCATGGTGGCATAGTGGTTGGCATGTTTTCCTTTCAGTGCTGGGGATCCAGGTTCGAATCCCAATCTCTGAGGGGTTTCCATGTCCTCCCCGTGTCCGCGTGGGTTTCCTCCGGGTTCTCCGGTTTCCTCCCACAGTCCGAAAACATGGATTCAAGGTCAATTGAATTCTCCAAATTGCCCCATATAGAGTTTGTATGTGTGTCTGAGTTAGTGAGTGTGTGCCCAGCGATGGATTGGCGCTCTCTCCTGGGTGTATCTACCCAGCACCCCTGGGTTGGCATGGGGAACCCCCCCCCCCATGAATCTAAGTGGAAGATAATGGATGGACGACTGAATATTCTTCTATGGCGTCAATTTAATATGCCTCATGCCCGAGTGTACCATAGATGGACACCTCATGAAACATGAGCATCATTATGGTTCTGCTCCTCCATGATGAAGGAACTTCTGCACACTGGATTGTACAAGCACTGACTGAATCTAATAAAGTGGCCGGCGATAACCGATGAGGCCGAACCTCAGATCTGATCTCAGAGATCAGACGCCTCGGTGCTGGCCCTCGATCTGATGTTGTGGATGAGGCGTCGTCACATGAGGGACTCCTTTAAGACGATCCAGCAGAACACGGGGACCTTTGCTCAGGGGGGGGGGTGTGGTGGTGGATGGTGGATGGGGGGGTGGGGGGTTTCTGGGGTGGCGGCCTGGTGGAACGGGGCCCGGTGGCTGGGGTAATTGTGGGTGACACCTGCCTGGCTAATTATCAGCATTGAAAGGTAATCTCCGAAGATTATGGCAGCTGTCAGGACTAACAAGCAAACCACAAGGGCCCCGCCCCCTCCACGGCGTTCCCAGCCAAGCCTTTCTTCTGGGGCTTTGCCTCGGAGATGAAGGGCCACGTTGGGGGGGGGGACGCGCTCCGCACTTGTGGGAATTCGTCGCTTCAGCGTTTCCGTCGTCGCCGCCACCGTCGCTCATGAAAGGGCCGATCGGAACAGCGGCCGCTCCAGACGACTCGCATGAACTTCGCCTTCGTTTCAATTCCATATCCGGCGAGTTGACGGAGGTCATGTGACTCGAACAAAGCTTCAAACTGCGAGGAAGATATTTTCCTTAAAGACCCCTGATGCTGGAATGAACATAATGTACGGCTGACCTCAGATTGATTTGGGGGTGGGGGTGGGGGTGGGGCACTCATTTGTTAATTGCCAGTCTGATTTATGAACCTGTTTTCACTAAAGATATCTTTTATTGTCTTAAACTTCTCCAGCAGCCTGAACAGCACCGTCCACAGGGTTGCCCTGACTGCCTCTTCTCACCATCCCAGAGACAGGGTTCAACATCCCGGGGTCAGTGTGGTTTGCGCTCCCTGTAGAGGTCGCAGTTGCATTAACTCGCAGCCCGCAGGTCATATCCGGCCCGTAATACAATTCTATCCGGCCCACAAGATCATTTTAGATTGATCTATTATTATTATTATTATTATTATTATTATTAATATTAAATTATTAATGATCAATTATGGTTATTAATGAGTCGGCGATATGGTTTTTCAGAGCGTGCTCATATTTGAAATGTGTCTGATTTTAACAGGAGAGCAGAAATATTTAAAGAGATTTAAAGTTAAAGTTTATTTTTCTAAAACGGCCCGTGATTGAAGAAAACTGAATGTTGTGATTTATTATTTTTATTTAGATTTTTATTTTACTTCATTGTCTTTTTTTGCAGCGTATTCAGAGTTGTAACTTTTATCATTTTGACATTAGATCTTTTAATAGAAAGTGTTTTAAATTTTCTAAAGTTGAAGTTTATTTTTCCAACATGGAGCGAGATCAAAGAAACCTGAATGTTTTTAAATTTTTAATTAATTTTAATTATGTTTTTTTTTTTTTTTTGCAGCGTGTATGTAATGTCAAAATGATAAAAGTTACAACTCTTGTAACTTTTATCATTTTGACATTACATATTTTAATAGAACGTGTTTTCAATTTTCT
>JAFMOC010000067.1:2065000-2122500 GCA_019802505.1 Corydoras sp. C115 | reverse complement strand
TGTAACTTCAACTTTGTCACTGATTCTTGAACATTATTCTCAAGAATCTGCTGATACTGAGTGGAATCCATGCAACCCTCAACTTTAACAAGATTCCTGGTGCCGGTATTGGCCACACAGCCCCAAAGCATGATGGAACCTCCACCAAATTTTACAGTGGGTAGCAAGTGTTTTTCTTGGAATGCTGTGTTTTTTTGACGCCATGCATTACGCCTTTTTGTATGACCAAACAACTCAATCTTTGTTTCATCAGTCCACAGGACCTTCTTCCAAAATGAAGCTGGCTTGTCCAAATGTGCTTTTGCATACCTCAGGTGACTCTGTTTGTGGCGTGCTTGCAGAAACGTCTTCTTTCGCATCACTCTCGCATACAGCTTCTCCTTGTGTAAAGTGCGCTGTATTGTTGACCGATGCACAGTGACACCATCTGCAGCAAGATGATGCTGCAGCTCTTTGGAGGTTGTCTGTGGATTGTCCTTGACGGTTCTCACCATTCTTCTCCTCTGCCTTTCTGATATTTTTCTTGGCTTGCCACTTCAGGGCTTAACAAGAACTGTCCCTGTGGTCTTCCATTTCCTTACTATGTTCCTCACAGTGGAAACTGACAGGTTAAATCTCTGAGACAACTTTGTGTATCCTTCCCCTGAACAACTCTGTTGAACAATCTTTGTTTTCAGATCATTTGAGAGTTGTTTTGAGGAGCCCATGATGCCACTCTTCAGAAGAGATTCAAATAGGAGAACAACTTGCAATTAGCCACTTTAATACCTTTACTCATGATTGGATACACCTGACTATGGAGTTCAAAGCTCACTGAGGTTACCAAACCAATTTTGTGCTTCAGTAAGTCAGTAAAAAGTAGTTAGGAGTATTCAAATCAATAAAACGGTATTGGTATGGGTACCCATACTTTTGCACCTGTCAAATTTTGGTTTAATGCATATTGCACATTTTCTGTTAGTACAATAAACCTCATTTCAATCCTAAAATATTACTGTGTCCATCAGTTATTAGATATAGCAAACTGACATGGCTATTGCATACACCCAAATATTTAGAACTAAAAATGATTAAGATTAATAAGGGTGCGCATATGACATTAATATATATGACATTAATAAGGGTGCGCATTTACATATGACTGTATATGTGTGTTTGTGTGTGTCTGTGTGTATATTTGTGTGTATGTGTTTTAAGGTTTATGTGTGTGTTTGTATGTGTTTTATGTTTTTGTGTGTGTCTGTGTGTATATTTGTGTGTGTATGTGTTTTAAGGTTTGTTTGTGTGTACATTTGTCATTTATGTGTGTTGATTGTATTTATATAAGTATGTGTGTGTTGTCTGTGTGTATATTTGTGTGTGTGTGTTTTGTATATATATCTGTATGTGTGTGTGAGAGTGTATTTGTATGTGCTTGGTTTTGTGTGTGTGTGTGTGTGTGTGTGTGTGTACATTTTTCTGTGTTTATTGTACATATATAAATATAGTATGTATGTGTGAGTTGTCTGTGTGTGTATTTGTGTGTGTGTGTTTTTTTTGTATATATCTGTGTGTGTGTGTGTGTGTGTGTGCGTGTGTGTGTGTTTTTCAAATCAGAATCACACTCCCCGGCCACTATTAGATACACCTCCATTATTTTTTTTGTATCGGATTGTATCAGCTGCTCTGATCATACAGATGGGGTTTGTAGTTCTGCAGTTCCATTCTGTAGTCCATCTGTTCCTCTACACACTCTGTTATTCCCCTTTGGTATGTTCTCTAATGAGCAGGACCCCCACAGAGCAGGTGTTATTCAGGTGGTGAATGACTCCACTGACGTGGAGGTGCAGGTGTGTCGTCAGCACTCATTAATGAAATGAAACTCGTTTAGTTTGGAACCTCGTTTACTTTTGGATGAAGTCGTTTTGTCGGCGCAGGATGAGAGCGAACTTCAACAACTCAAACCGTACCCCATGAATATTTCATTTCCTATTTGCATGGGCTCGCCTCAGCCAATCGGAGCGCACGCTCCTCGCGCGCCGCCCACTTTTTGCCATAGCGACAAACGTGGTGTTCTCCAGCCGTGGGGGAGGAGGCGTCTCCGTGTTCCATCATGGCCCATCAGCAGTGATCATTAGCAACGTCAGAAAGGAAGCCATTACTGCTAATGCTGGAAGAAAGTTGTGGATGCGCAGATGGCGTCCACGCTCTTTCTGCTCTTATTTCGGCAAAGCCCTGAGAGACTTCACTGCGCAGATTAGTGCCGTCAACTGACGGAGACGGGCAGCTGGTGCTCCGCCCCTGGTTCCCGTCTTCCAGAATCGAGTGATGCAAGCGTTCCCGCTGATCCCCGCGAGGGCGGGGTGTGGCGTTCCTATCGGTTCACGGAGACAATGAAACCGGATTCATCTCACGATGCCGAGTCTCTGATGTCATCTTCACCAGCAGGACTACATACGAGGCCCATTAGAGACTCCACATCATGAGACTACTCCAGTTTTATTGTCTCTGTAAAAGTGACGATCCGTCGGGATGAGAGGACCGTTTTCCTAACGGTCCCTGTCCAAACCCGGTCCATGAGAGTGGAGCTTCCGTTGCTGGAAGTTTTAAACATCTGAGTATCTCTGCTCCGTGTGTTCCATCTCCATGGCCCCGCCCCCCATCCAAAGACACGCTGGAGAGACTGGAGATCCCTAAAGCTGACCTGATAACATGAGCAGATCCTTCAGACCCCAAATAAAACCAGCCAGAAGAAAAAGAAGAAGAAGAGAACTCACATTCGGATTAGGTGCGACCGCGCTCGCAAAGCCAGGTTCGAGTGCTCGCAACAGAGTGGAGCGAGGCGCTGGGAAAAACTTTTGTAAAAAGGCGAAACTCATGAATCCTAACATGACGAGGTCCATATACGCCCTCGAACACGGGATCTCTGTTGTGTCGATGCGATGAAGAAAAACCACCTAACACACACTAATCTCTGCGAGCTGACCCCCACACACTCTGCCACGATAAACTTCACCCTAATGTAAAGAATAATAACGGCCGGGACATGTAGAGGGTCTCCCTTCAGCAGCTTTGATTTAATCGGCGAGCGACAAATGTTTAAATATCAATATTTGTGCTGTAAGCGATTCTTAATACAGCTGGAGGACGTCCTTCACTCTGCTCCGAATCACTCGCCTCTCTATAAGCTGCTTTCCTTGGCGCCGCTTCCCTGTTTTGGCAAGAAATCGGACCGAGGGTGGAACCGGGTCCCGAACACTGGCTGCATTTTGTACGACTGTGTGATTTTGTTGTTTTTATTATTGATCTCGTGTGCATTAGTGTCCCATGTGGCTGAGTCCAGTATTACACTCGAACACTGGCTGCATTTTGTACGAGTGTGTTTTTCGTATTTTGACGTTCTCGAGTTCGACACTTGCATCAAGATTCTGAGGGGTATTTGGTTTAAACATCCACCTGAGCTCAGAGGAAGGTATTGTCTGAGAGGAGAACATGCTAAACCACTAAGCCACCGTGCCATGGAATGAGGTTGTTGTTTTTATTATTGATCTCGTGTGCATTAGTGTCCCATGTGGCTGAGTCCAGTATTACACTCGCTCAGAGGAAGGTATGGTCTCCTCGGCCGCATTCTTCGGAACAGCAGCATGGTGGCGCTGTGATTAGTGCTCTGGCGTTGCAGCGGGTATCTCCTTGGTCGAAGTGTCTGCGAGGTCAGGCGCATGTCGGATTAGGGGAGCTGGCTCACAGTTGCTGTTCTAATTCATCCCAAAGGTGTCAGAGATCGTTATGATCATCATGAAGCATGCAGTGGTCCCCTAATTCATGAGCAGGTTCTGGATTTTATAAACCTGAGGTGAGGAGACTGAAGGAACCCCCGGAGTCAGAGGATTAAGGGTTGTGTCCTATTATCATTAATGATGTAGTGTGCTAATTAACAGTGACTACAGTTGAGTCAGTTGTTCTTCAGGGTCTGGTTCTGTAGACACTATTAGATTATGCACTTCTTCCAGTTTGGGGCAGATGAGGGCGTGCAACCCGTGGTGTGGTTGTAGAGAGCCCAGGACAGGGCGCCAATCTATCGCTGGGCAAACTCACTCACACAGACACACACTATATGGGGCAATTTGGAGCATTCAATTCACCTTGATCAATGTTTTTGGACTGTGGGAGGAAACCGGAGAACCCGGAAGAAGCCCACGTGGACATGGGGAGAACATGCAAACTCCACCCAGATCAGGATTCGAACCTAGACCTAGAGAAGAAAATGCCAACCACTATGCTGCAGCACCACTCATAATAATAATAATTAATTAATTAATAATTCATTCATTCATTCATTCATTCATTATATTTCACTTAATCCTCTACTAGGGTGACAGGGGAGGGGGGGGGGGGTTCCTCATACCAATCCAGGGGAGAACGTTTCGGGCGCTGGGTAGATACTCCCAGGACAGGGGCGCAATCTATCACTGGACACACACTCACTCACACACACACACACTCTATATGGGGCAATTTGGAGAATTCAATTGACCTTGAGCATGTTTTTGGACTGTGGGAGGAAACCGGAGAACCCGGAGGAAACCCACATGGACATGGGGAGGACATGGAAACTCCACCCAGCTAGGGATTTGAACCTGGATTCCCAGCACTGAGAGGAGAACATGCCAACCACTAAGCCACTGTGCCGTGGAATGAGCTTGTTCTTATTATTGATCTCGTGTGCATGAGTGTCCCATGTGGCTGAGTCCAGTATTACACTGGAACCTTCCACCACCTCTGTCTGCAGGCTGATTGGTTCTCCCTGTGCAGATACCGGGACCTTTCTTTAGTTTGTGGGCCGCCGCCCGGACGTTGAGGTTTGATTGACGGGTTCTAAGTTCTCCGACATCGCTCTGTCCTTGAATCCTGCTCATTTAATTCAGCACATTACCTGTTAACGACTCCAGATGTTCCCCCCACCCCCCCACACACACACTTCTCGTCCTTAAACAGTTAATTGAATCAGACGATAAAACGGCAGATGCTGGAGAATACGGGCGGAGCTGCAGGACAGAGGTCACGCAAGGTCACGCCCCAAATCTACACGACCACTTATTTACACTCGGAACCTCCACTGATCTACTGCTCACCTCTGTTCTACACACACACATACACATACACACACAATCACACACACTTACATACACACACACACACACACACACACACAATCACACACACTTACATACACACACACACACACACACACACACACACAATCACACACACTTACATACACACACAATCACATACACATACACACACAATCACACACACACACACACACACTTACATACACACACAATCACACACACACACACACACACACATACATACACACACAATCACACACACACACACACACACATACATACACACACAATCACACACACTTACATACACACACAATCACATACACACACAATCACATACACTTACATACACACACAATCACACACACATACACACACACACTTACATACACACACAATCACACACACTTACATACACACACAATCACACACACACACACGCAAGGTCACGCCCCAAATCTACACGACCACTTATTTACACTCGGAACCTCCACTGATCGACTGCTCACCTCTGTTCTACAAACACACACACAATCACACACACTTACATACACACACAATCACACACACACATAATCACACACACACACACACCTACATACACACACAATCACACACACTTACATACACACACAATCACTCACACATATACACACACAATCACACACACACAATCACACACACACACACACATACATACACACACAATCACACACACTTACATACACACACAATCACACACACATATACACACACAATCACACACACACACAATCACACACACACACACATACATACACACACAATCACACACACTTACATACACACACAATCACACACACACAATCACACACACACACATACATACACACACAATCACACACACTTACATACACACACAATCACACACACACACAATCACACACTTATACACACACAATCACACACACACACACAATCACACACACTTACATACACACACAATCACTCACACATATACACACACAATCACACACACACACACACATACACACACAATCACACACACTTACACACATACACACACAATCACACACACTTACATACACACACAATCACACACACATATACACACACAATCACACACACACACAATCACACACACACACAATCACACACACTTACATACACACACAATCATATACACAATCACACACACACACACACACAGACTGTATTCTGAACCTCCTGAAGTTCCACTGACGACCTGATCAACTGCTCACCTCTGTTCTACACACACACACTCTTACACACATTACACACACAAATCACACACACATACACATCTATCATACACATCTATCACACACACAATCACACACACACACACACACACACACACACGCAAGGTCACGCCCCAAATCTACACGACCACTTATTTACACTCGGAACCTCCACTGATCGACTGCTCACCTCTGTTCTACAAACACACACACAATCACACACAATCACACACACTTACATACACAATCACACACACACACACAATCACACACACACACATACATACACACAATCACACACACTTACATACACACACAATTACACACACACACACACAATCAAACACACACATACATACACACACAATCACACACACTTACATACACACACAATCACACACACACACACACACACACACACACACACACACACACACACACACACACACACATACACACACAATCACACACACACACACACACACATTCACACACACACACACACACACACAGACTGTATTCTGAACCTCCTGAAGTTCCACTGACAACCTGATCAACTGCTCACCTCTGTTCTACACACACACACTCTTACACACATTACACACACAAATCACACACACATACACATCTATCATACACATCTATCACACACACATATCACACACACACACACACATCACACACATACATCACACACACATTTCTCACACACTCTCACTCACACACACACACACAGTAAACAGATCTGTGGTGCTTCTGTCCTACTTTGCATAAAACAGTTTCAGTGCCTCTTACCCATCATGCACTCTGCTTCAGAATCCTGATGAGTTCATAAAGCAGAGTGACGAGGACAACAGCAACCTCATTCCATTTAAACCTCAGCTGAAGTTTAAACCTCACCGAGCCGCGGCTGAAGTTTAAACCTCACAGAGCCGCGTAGCTGAAGTTTAAACCTCACCGAGCCGCGGCTGAAGTTTAAACCTCACCGAGCCTCTGCTGAAGTTTAAACCTCACCGAGCCGCGGCTGAAGTTTAAACCTCACAGAGCCGCGTAGCTGAAGTTTAAACCTCACCGAGCCTCTGCTGAAGTTTAAACCTCACCGAGCCGCGTAGCTGAAGTTTAAACCTCACCGAGCCGTGGCTGAAGTTTAAACCTCACCGAGCCGCGGCTGAAGTTTAAACCTCACCTGCTGAAGTTTAAACCTCACCGAGCCGGGGCTGAAGTTTAAACCTCACCGAGCCGCGTAGCTGAAGTTTAAATCTCACCGAGCCGCGGCTGAAGTTTAAACCTCACCGAGCCGCGTAGCTGAAGTTAAACCTCACCGAGCCGTGGCTGAAATTTAAACCTCACCGAGCCGCGGCTGAAGTTTAAACCTCACCGAGCCGCGGCTGAAGTTTAAACCTCACCGAGGCGCGGCTGAAGTTCAAACCTCACCGAGCCGCGGCTGAAGTTTAAACCTCAACGAGCCGCGGCTGAAGTTTAAACTTCGCCGAACCTCTGCTGAATTTTAAACCTCACCGAGCCGCAGCTGAAGTTTAAACCTCACCGAGCCGTGGCTGAAGTCTAAACCTCACCGAGCCGCGGCTGAAGTTTAAACCTCACCGAGCCTCTGCTGAATTTTAAACCTCACCGAGCCGCAGCTGAAGTTTAAACCTCACCGAGCCGTGGCTGAAGTCTAAACCTCACCGAGCCGCGGCTGAAGTTTAAACCTCACCGAGCCTCTGCTGAAGTTTAAACCTCACCGAGCCTCTGCTGAAGTTTAAACCTCATCGAGCCTCTGCTGAAGTTTAAACCTCACCGAGCCGGGGCTGAAGTTTAAACCTCACCGAGCCGGGGCTGAAGTTTAAACCTCACCGAGCCGCGGCTGAAGTTTAAACCTCACCGAGCCTGTGCTGAAGTTTAAACCTCACCGAGCCGCGGCTGAAGTTTAAACCTCACCGAGCCGCGGCTGAAGTTTAAACCTCACCGAGCCGCGGCTGAAGTTTAAACCTCACCGAGCCGCGACTGAAGTTTAAACCTCACTGAGCCGCGGCTGTCGTCCATGTTCTGATCGTGGAGGGACACCGATGGAGCGAGGTCTGTGATGGCAGAACCACAGGGTTCACCCGGGCCGTGGGTGGATGTAATAAAGTGGCCGGCTGCGAGTGGATGTGAAAATCACAATGACATCCAACAGAGCGCCGTTTCAGCAGCGCGCGATCCCACGGCTGGAACGCAATCACAACCATATGGGCGCGGAACGTTACGGAACACGATGACGTTGTGAAATCCAAACATGGGACGTCATCCCAAAAACATTCCAAAACAGAACGAGCGTAATGGCCCTCATCCTCATCCTCATCCTCATCCTCATCCTCATGGCATTCACACCGCAGGAACGAGGGGCAGCGCCGCTTCTCCACCGAGGTTTAATTACGCTGAGACTTGACGAGCATGTGTGAGGTCAGGCACTGAGGACCTGGCCCTCAGGATGTGTTCTACTTCACAGAGTCAGGACTCCACCGCAAACTCACCCAAACCATCACAGCTTCACGGAACTTATTCTGTGCCCTGGGGCTTAGACAGGCCTTCCCTAAACTGTTTATACAAAGTTGGGGGTTCCCCATGTCCATCCAGGGGAGAACGTTTCAGGTGCTGGGCAGATACACCCAGGACAGGATGCCAATCCATCTATCTACACACATACACACTCTATATGGGGCAATTTGGAGCAGTCAATTCACCTTGAATCCATGTTTTTGGACTGTGGGAGGAAACCAGAGAACCTGGAGGAAACCCACGTGGGGACACGGGGAGAACATGCAAACTCCACCCAACCCAGATCGGGATTCAAACCTGGATCTCCAGTGCTGAGAGGAGAACATGCTAAACCTCTAAGCCACAGAACCACCCTCTGTTTATAGCTGTCTTTATTTTTTTGAAGGAAGTAAAGTGCATGGTGGCTCAGTGGTTTGGCATGTTCTCCTCTCGGCGCTAGGGATTCCCGGTTCAAATCCCGATCTGGGTGGAATTTGCATGTTCTCCCCATGTCTGCGTGGGTTTCCTCCGGGTTCTACGGTTTCCTCCCACAGTCCAAAAACATGGATCAAGGTCAATTGAATTCTCCAAATTGCCCCATATAGAGTGTGTGTGTGTGTGTGAGTGAGTGTGTGTCCAGCGATAGATTGCCCCCCCTGTCCTGGGTGTATCGGCCCAGTGCCCGAAACGTTCTCAAAACGTTCATGGGGAACACCCCCCCCCCCCCCCCCGGCAACCCTAATAGAGGATAAAGTGGAAGATAAAGGATGGATGGCTTCACAGGTGCCCCATACACACACGGCTGTTGGGTAAAAAGAGGCGGTTGGCAGTGAGTCGGCGCTTTAGGGGCGACCATGTCGGATTTTAATATAACAAAAACTGAGAGGGGCGGCATGGTGGCTTAGTGGTTGGCATGTTCTGCTCTCAGCACTAGGGATTCCCGTTTCAAATCCCAAACTGGGTGAAGTTTCCATGTTCTCCCCGTGTCCGCGTGGGTTTTCTCCGGGTTCTCCGGTTTCCTCCCATAGTCCGCAAACATGGATTAAAGGTGAATTAAATGTTCTAATTGCCCCATATAGAGTGTGAGTGAGTGTGAGCCCAGTGATAGAGTGGCGTCCTGTCCTGGGTGTATCTGCGCCCAAAACCAGCGCCCAAAACGTTCTCCCCTGGATGGGCATGGGGAACCCCCCCCCCCCCAACCTAGTAGAGGATAAAGCGGAAGATAATGGATGAATGAACTGAGAGAAAAACGAGGCAAGGAGAAAATACATTAAAGATAAGACGGACGTTGAGAGTAAAGTGTAAATGTTTGAATCTAGGGGGGGGGGTATGGGGGGTGTATGGGGGGTGTATGGGAAGGCTCACATTTGTCGGGTTCCATGAACACTAATGGATTAGTCCTGTTTATTCAGCTTTCGTTCCCATGGCACATGCGTTTGGAATCGTTGTCCGTGCTCGTGGACGTTCTCCAGCGTGGGTTTTTTTTTTTTCCTTCTCCGCTTTATCAAAACAACGCTGCAAATCAATATAAATAAAACAATCCCCATTTCCCATTACACTGCTCTCCGAGCGCGAGCGTCATGTGGAGGCAATTAGTGTGAGCGCTGTGAAATTGTGCGTGGGCCTGTCTTTGTTTCTAATATTTGTTTCTAATAAACATTAATCACAACTACAACCAGTCCTGGTTCTCAAGGACCAAGGCTGGTACTGGGTTCTAATCCCTCTGGTGTATTGGGGGGGTAGGGGTTAAGGAGGTCAGCACATTGTAAAGTCCAGCGCATGATTTAGGGTCTTACCAAAGACATCCACCGGAGGCAGACAGGATGCTACTGGAATTGGAACCTTCAACCTTCTAGTCCATAGTCCAGGATCAGTGTGTGAGTGCATTTAGGACAGTTTGGGGAAGGCCCCTTTGTGTCCATAAATTTATGGTTGAGTGAGTTTGGTGTGCTGACCTCAAACCAACCCCATCCAACAGTTTTGGGATGAACTAGAACAGAGATTGTGAGCAGGGTCCTCCTATCCAACAGGTGTTTGACATCACAACCCCTGTAAACCCCTGTAAACTTCTGTAAACCCCTGTAAACCCCTGTAAACCCCTGTAAACTCCTGTAAACTCCTGTTAACCCCTGTAAACTCCTGTAAACCCCTGTAAACTCCTGTAAACTCCTGTAAACCCCTGTAAACTCCTGTAAACCCCTGTAAACTCCTGTAAACTCCTGTAAACCCCTGTAAACCCCTGTAAACTCCTGTAAACCCCTGTAAACCCCTGTAAACCCCTGTAAACTCCTGTAAACTCCTGTTAACCCCTGTAAACTCCTGTAAACTCCTGTAAACTCCTGTAAACCCCTGTAAACCCCTGTAAACTCCTGTAAACTCCTGTAAACCCCTGTAAACCCCTGTAAACTCCTGTAAACTCCTGTTAACCCCTGTAAACTCCTGTAAACCCCTGTAAACTCCTGTAAACTCCTGTAAACCCCTGTAAACTCCTGTAAACCCCTGTAAACTCCTGTAAACTCCTGTAAACCCCTGTAAACCCCTGTAAACTCCTGTAAACCCCTGTAAACCCCTGTAAACCCCTGTAAACTCCTGTAAACTCCTGTTAACCCCTGTAAACTCCTGTAAACCCCTGTAAACCCCTGTAAACTTCTGTAAACCCCTGTAAACCCCTGTAAACCCCTGTAAACTCCTGTAAACTCCTGTTAACCCCTGTAAACTCCTGTAAACCCCTGTAAACTCCTGTAAACTCCTGTAAACCCCTGTAAACTCCTGTAAACCCCTGTAAACTCCTGTAAACTCCTGTAAACCCCTGTAAACCCCTGTAAACTCCTGTAAACCCCTGTAAACTCCTGTAAACCCCTGTAAACTCCTGTAAACCCCTGTAAACTCCTGTAAACTCCTGTAAACCCCTGTAAACTCCTGTAAACCCCTGTAAACTGTGAACTCCTGTAAACCCCTGTAAACTCCTGTAAACCCCTGTAAACTCCTGTAAACCCCTGTAAACTGTGAACTCCTGTAAACCCCTGTAAACTCCTGTAAACTCCTGTAAACCCCTGTAAACCCCTATAAACTCCTGGAAACCCCTGTAAACTTCTGTAAACTTCTGTAAACTCCTGTAAACCCCTGTAAACCCCTGTAAAACCCCTGTAAAACTCGTGTAAACTCCTGTAAACCCCTGTAAACACCTGTAAAACTCCTGTGAACCCCTGTAAACTCATATAAACTCCTGTAAACCCCTGTAAACTCCTGTAAGCGCCTGTAAATCCCTGTAAACGCCTGTAAACCCCTGTAAACTCATGTAAACCCCTGTAAACTCCTGTAAACCCCTGTAAATCCCTATAAACTCCTGTAAATCCCTATAAACTCCTGTAAACTCCTGTAAACCCCTGTAAATCCCTATAAACTCCTGTAAACCCCTGTAAACTCCTGTAAACCCTAATAAAATCCTGTAAACCACTGTAAACCCCTGTAAACTCATGTAAACCCCCGTAAACAATAATAACAATCAGGTTTGATGAACTTACAGTATAGTTGGTTTTCTCCATGGCTTCTGACTTGTGGTGTTCTCATTTGTAAGTCGCTTTGGATAAAAGCGTCTGCTAAATGACTAAATGTAAATGTATGTAATGTAAATGTAAACTCCTGTAAACTCCTGTGAACCCCTGTAAACTCCTGTAAACCCTTGTAAACTTCTGAAAACCCCTGTAAACCCCCGTAAACTCCTGTAAAACTCCTGTGAACCCCTGTAAACTCCTGTAAACCTCTATAAACTCATGTAAACTCCTGTAAAACTCTATAAACTCATGTAAACTCCTGTAAAACTCCTGTGAACCCCTGTAAACTCCTGTACACCCCTGTAAACTCCTGTAAACCTCTATAAACTCCTGTAAACCTCTATAAACTCATGTAAACTCCTGTAAAACTCATGTGAACCCCTGTAAACTCCTGTAAACTCCTGTAAACCCCTGTAAACCTCTGTAAACTCATGTAAACTCCTGTATATCCCTGTAAACTCCTGTAAAACTCCTGTAAAACCCCTGTAAAATACATGCTTGGTGGGTTTATTCAGTACAGGAACAAAACATCTGCTCTCCAACCTCTGTAAACACTTCAGTTATGGACTACGAGATCCATTCTAAGTTATTAACGTGTTTTAGAACCACGCTAATATTATTATTATTATTTTTTTTTTTTTTTTTTTTTTTTTAATATATAAACCCCCATGTCTCAGATATAAACCCAGCTCATTCTGATGAGTGCAGAATAAAGAGTTTCTCTGGGACGCACTGAGAGACAGACTCTCAATAAATCCAGAGTCATAGTGCCCTCTGTTGGTTACACCCCTGTACTGTACTCTAACACTACTGTTAATACTATACAGATCTTTAAATAATGAATCAAATGCATTTGGTTAAATTCTTCAGTTCCAGCTCACTGTATAGCAGCTGCACCATCCTCATTATTCTTTATGGTTTAAATATTAAATATTATTAAATATTAGTGCACTGCATGTCGTCTGCTTTTGAGTTTAATAATGTCATACATGACGTACAGATTTCAGTTTGATTAGTGCTTATTAATAACAACAGAATTCGTCAAGCTGCAGAAAAGGTTTTCTTTTAACGAATCCTTCAGGAATAATAAAATAACGTTTTACATTTACAGCATGCAGCAGATGTTCTTATACAGAGCGGTGTGCTTGTGATACAGATGTTCGGTTATGTTAAGGGCTTTATTGTGATTATAAAGGTTCGTCACAGTACAACACATTTCTGTGCTTGTTATGAGGTATAATGCTGGTTGTGTCACAAACAAAGGTACAAACAGAGCAAATAAAGGATAGAATAAGGAATAGCACAAAGAAAAATACAAAAATTAAATAATTATGTGATTAAGGGTGGTTGTCTCATATGTAAAGGATGGAGGAAGGCCATTGCTGTGTTAATATTTTCCGGGCTGTGTGCTGATTGTTTATTAAGCTGCTTGATGTGTAGATTTTAAGTCTTATTTTTTTATTTTATTATTAATAAAGTCATTACGGATCTGTTAAAACGTGTGTAAATCAGATTCAGTGACATTCTCGGTTTGATTTTCAACCCCACAGTGAGAGCTGCGGTGTGTATTCAACTCACACCACAACACCTTTAAAGAAACCTGCAGTCATGCTGGAACTGAAGAGGGCCTTCCCCAAACTGTTCCTCTTCAGCTAAGTGCTGAATTGTATATAATACACCTGAACTGAGTGAGCGGCACGGCGGTGGCTTAGTAGTTGGCATGTTCTCCTCTCAGCGCTAGGGATTCCCGGTTTGAATCCCCATCTGGGTGGAGTTTGCATGTTCTCCCCGTGTCCGCGTGGATTTCCTCCGGGTTCTCCGGTTTCCTCCCACAGTCCAAAAACATGGATCAAGGTCAATTGAATTCTGCAAATTGCCCCATATAGACTGTGTCTGTGTGAGTGAGTGTCCAGTGATAGATTGGTGTCCTGTCCTGGGTCTATCTGCCCAGCGCCCGAAACGTTCTCCCCTGGATGGCCAAGGGGAACCCCCCCGTGACCCTAATAGAAGATAAAGCAGAAGATAATGGATGGATGGATGGATGAACTGAGTGATAACTGAGTGATGGAGAGGTGTGTCCTGAATTTTCTGTTCATATAGTGTTGACAGCATCATCTTGATGAAGTTGAAGGATGCAGAAGGTCCAAGTCATGTCCATTATCTACGATCTAAAGCCTCGATGCTCAGACGTGGCTCAGCGCTTTCTCTGAGGACTCCTGGAGGACATTGTTTACCACTTAAACCATCCCGCCGGCTGAACCGCTCCTGAATTCTTTATCAGCAGACCTTATTATTCTCAGCTGTCAGTCACTCAGTCGCTCTGATTATACCAGAATGGTCTGATCACCTCGATCCAGCCTCGGTGATCCACCGTCTGTCTGCTGACGGCAGGTCGCATCAGCGACATTAAAAGCAGCCTCTTGTCATCGTCGTCTTTGGTCAAATCAGCTTTTTGTTCTTTTCTGAGACTTTGTTTGTTATCCAGCCGATCATTTATTTATACAGCGTGTTCACGTGAAAGGCTGTCCTTCATTCCCCATCACATTTCACTAAGAACAACAAAACCTCAGCATTTTCGTGGATTCGGGGGACTGAGGTAACATGACACAAGCGTCTTGAGAAATGGATTCCGAATTGGAGCTGACATCAGAAGAGCACCACCCCGCGCCGAGTGGAAGTGCTCCATCTGTCACAGAGACATGTTTGATGGACTCAGGACGCGGAAGCCCTGCGAGCACAGCGGACCTGTAAATAACGGCCAGCCGCCTTCTGCCATTCTGTGTTTGGGATGAGCTGCCGTCCCGTCTGAGGCCGTGCGTTGATTTAGAGTGCGGGAGGAAGGTCCCCCCGTTCTCATCAAAGGTTAAAGAGGACACGTTCACGTCAGAGGTTTGGAAGGTTCAATGCTTCTGATGACAAACTGCAACTCTGATTGAATTTAAACAGAGAAGGAACCATTTGAATGGATTTAATTTGGAGTTTAGGGCGGCACGGTGGCTTAGTGCTTGGCATGTTCTCCTCTCAGCACTGGGGATTCCCAGTTCGAATCCCCATCTGGGTGGAGTTTCCATGTTCTCCCCGTGTCCGTGTGCGTTTCCTCTGGGTTCTCCGGTTTCCTCCCACAGTCCAAAAACATGGATCAAGGTCAATTGAGTCCAAAAACATGGATCAATTCAATTGAGTCCTCCAAATTGCCCCATATAGAGTGTGAGAGTGAATGTGTGTCCAGTGATAGATTGACAGCCTGTCCTGGGTGTATCTGCCCAGCGCCCGAAATGTTCTCCCTTGAATGGGCATGGGGAACCCCCCCCCCCGCGACCCTAATAGAGGTTAAAGCGGAAGATGATGGATGGATAGAGTTTATTACACATTGTGTAACAGCTTCACATGTTTTTAACACTATATGGACAAAAGTATTAGGACAGGCCTCTAAATCACACAACGGCATGAGTGAAAATCATCAAGCACCCAGCCGTTCAGAACCGAGTCGGTTCCCCTGATGTTTATGCTTCCAAATCTTGGAAACACTTTGGGGAAGGCTCTGTTTTTGTGCTGGCTGAGCAAGTTTATTGTAGCAGAACTGGACTGACCCACGCAGAACTCTGACCTCAATCCCATTGAGCACATAGGGATAAACGAGGATGTTCAACACGTTCTTATCGGTGTCTGACCTCACACTGGTGAGGTCTTCTGGATAATAGTATTCCAACAGACACTTTAAGATCTTTCTTTCTAAAACAGTGTAGCTGTAACAGCTACAAAGAAGAAGCAACTTAGAATAATAATAATATATAATTCATTCATCCATCCATTATCTTCCGCTTTATCCTATATTAGGGTCGCGGGGGGGGGGGGGGGGTTCCCCATGTCCATCCAGGGGAGAACGTTTCGGGCGCTGGGCAGATACACCCAGGACAGGACGCCAATCTATCACTGGGCTCACACTCACTCACACAGACACACTCTATATGGGGCAATTTGGAGAATTCAATTGACTTGATCCATGTTTTTGGACTGTGGGAGGAAACGAACAGGCACTCCAGAGTGAAGGGGCAGCCACACTGAATGATCGTCCACCGTAAGTGCTTAACCTGATTCTGGAGATGACTAACAGTCCAGAATCAGAAGACCGTAAAAAGATGTCATAAACTTTTGTCTCTATCATGTATCATGACCTTTATTCACAAATACTGCATAATCATTAGTGCTTACACCTCACAGCAAAAAGGTCACAGCCCGCGTTCTTGTGTGTGTGTGTGTGTGTGTGTGTGTGAGTCCACATGGTCCTGTGTGGGTTTACTACTGAGACTGAGACGTGATGGGTTAAATGCCCTGCATAATCAACCCCTTTAAAAATATCAGCGATTAACTGAAAAGGTGGGTGACACAGTGGCTTAGTGGTTGGCATGTTCTCCTCTCATTGCTAGGGGTTCCCGGTTCGAATCCCCATCTGGGTGGAGTTTCCATGTTCTCCCCGTGTCCGCAAGGGTTTCCTCCCACAGTCCAAAAACATGGATCAAGTCAATTGAATTCTCCAAATTGCCCCATATAGAGTTTGTCTGTGTGAGTGAGTGTGTGCCCAGCGATGGATTGGCGCCCTGTCCTGGGTCTATCTGCCCGGCGCCTGTTGGTTGGATGGGCATGGGGAACCCCCCGCGACCCTAGTAGAGGATGAAGTGGGAGGTAATAAATGAATGAATGAATGTTCTCCTCCATAGGGATTCCCGGTTCAAATCCCAATCTGGGTGGAGTTTGCATGCTCTCCCCGTGTCCGCATGGGATTCCTCTGGGTTCTCCGGTTTCCTCCCACAGTCCAAAAACATGGATCAAGGTCAATTGAGTCCAAATTGCCCCATATAGAGTGTATGTGCGTGAGTGAGCGTGTGTCCAGTGATAGATTGACATCCTGTCCTGGGTGTATCTGCCCAGCGCCCGAAACGTTCTCCGTGGGCATGGGGACCCTAATAGAGGATAAAGCAGAAGTTAATGGATTGATGGATGATATATATAATATTATTATATATTATATTATAATATAATACGGAAGATGAATGAATGAATGAATGAATGAATGAATGAATGAATTGGGAAAGCGATTGCGGTCCTCATCATACCAGTAACTCGGTACAGAATCCAGGCTCTCCTATTGTGTTTCACGTGTATAATAACTTTAATCTGTATAGTGTATGTGTGTGAATGATTCTCTCTCTCTGTCTTTCGCTTGTTTCGTCCTTTAAAACACACCACAGACTCGTTTTTTTGCCGAGTGTGGCGACTGTTGACAAAAAAAACAACATTTCCCATCAGCCCCGCCGTGACGTCACTTCCCGCTCCGTCTGACGTCCATCTCCGCGGTAACGGGTTTCGGTAGCACAGCGGAGGAGGATAAAGCTGCTTTAATTCGGGGGAGTTTGTGTGGATTTTTTTGTTGGCTCTTCGTCGGTTTGGAGGAACGTTGTGATAACGGCGGCGCGATGCTGAACATGTGGAAGGTCAGAGAGCTGGTGGATAAAGCGTGAGTACATCCAACACAGGCCCGTTACCTCAGAGCTGCGCCGTGACGTCACCCACGCTTTATCCCCCCCGTATGCACACACATTAATACAAAACTGACTGAAAAGTCCCGTTAACGTGTCCGTCTGTGCGGGTTTCTATGTATAAATGTGTGTAATTGTGTATAAATGTGTGGAACTGAGGGTGCCTCAGCAGCTCGGGGGGGGGGGGGGGGGGGGGGGGTGGGGGGGGGGGGGGGGGGGGGGGGGGGGGGGTGGGGGGGGGGGGGGGGAGGGGGGGGGGGGGGGGGGTGGAGTGGGGGGGGGGGGGGGTGGGGGGGGGGGGGGGGGGGGGCTTTTTTTTTTTATTATTTATTAAAAGCCTCGTTGCTAACGGAGCTTGTGCTTCCTGCATGTATTGGAATACCGACTCCGTGTGAATTAAGCTTCCTTAATGAACAGTGTGGAGATGCCCTCAGCTGCTCTGGTTCACGAACAGAACCCGTGGTCTTAAACCCAGCAGCACCTGCATGGTCTGCTGGAGGAAACACACACACAGACAGGAGGAGGAGGAGGAGAAAACATGCCAACTCCCTGTCCGAGGACACGCAAGGGTATTATTCCTTGTCCACTCAGCAAGCGCTCTAAACCTTTTTTTTAATGTCATAGGAACCTAATTATGTTTATACGAGCCATATTGAGCTTATTGGACTTATTGGTTTGTTACTTTTTCATTTACATTATTTATTAATTTTGATAATTAAAGGAATTACGGTTCATTCATTCATTATCTCCCGCTTTAACCTCTATTAGGGTCGCGGTGGGGTTCCCCATGCCCATCCAGGGGAGAACGTCTCGGGCACTGGGCAGATACACCCAGGACAGGGCGCCAATCCATCGCTGGGCACACACTCACTCACACAGACACACTCTATATGGGGCAATTTGGAGAATTCAATTGACTTGATCCATGTATTTGGACTGTGGGAGGAAACCAGAGAACCCGGAGGAAACCCACGCAGACACGGGGAGAACATGGAAACTCCACCCAGATGGGGATTCGAACTGGGAATCCCTAGTGCTGAGAGGCGAACGTGCTAACCACTAAGCCACCGTGCCGCCTGGAATTACGGTTATAATACAGAATATATACATTAAATAAAGAAGAAAAGGGACAAATTGCCGTAAGTCATGAGTACAGATTATGTGCGAATTGTGTAAGTAAGCCATGTTTACGTCATTATTTGCATCATTTGCACATAATCTGTACTTATGATTTTGTTATAATTAGAATCAGAATACTTTATTAATCCCCGGAAGAAATTGCAGTTTTTACAGGTGTTCCATTAGACGTGTTTATTGTTATCCATATATTATCTTCCGCTTTATCCTCTACTAGGGTCAAGGGGGGGTTGCCCATGCCCATCCAGGGGAGAACGTTTCGGGTGCTGGGCAGATACACCCAGGACAGGGCGCCAATCTATCACTGGACACACACACACACTTAATATGGGGCCATTTGGAGAACTCAATTGACCTTGATCCATGTTTTTTGTACTGTGGGAGGAAACCTGAGAACCCGGAGGAAACCCACGCAGACACGGGGAGAACGGTGGCTTAGTGCAAAACCACTAAGCCACCGTGCTACATGTTTATATATACAAAAGGGCAAATAAAAACTTTACAATAAGCGCAGTAAAATTATACTAAAAGTACAAAAAATATGCAATAAAGAAAAAAGTAAAGTGGCATGTGTACAGTATGAATATCTGGTAATTAAAAAAAAAATTAAATATTGTGCACTGTGTGGCAGATGGTAAAATAAAATAATAATACACATTTAAAAAAAAATTCCTGATTACGTTATTGCACATTAAATTTAAAGTTGTTTTACTGAGTGAGGAGTTAAATACAACTGGTTAACAACTCACTCAGTAAAAAAAACTTTAAATTTACATTACATTTACATTACATTTCGTCATTCAGAGGACGCTTTTATCCAAAGCGACTTACAAAGCAAGCACATGTTTGACCACAGCATCCCTGGAGCAATGAGGGTTAAGGGTCTTGCTCAAGGACCACATTGGTAACATCAGTGGATTTGAACCCACAACCTTCAGATTGATAGTCCAACACCAAAACCACTGAGTTACCACACCCTTAATTTAATGTGCAATAACTTAATTAAGATAACGGTGCTGTGTTTTCTTTTCTTTATTTAATGTATATATTCTGTAGTACAATCGTGAGGGTTTGAGCACCAAAGCATCTCACCCACCCTTCACACCTGTGTTAATGTGACGTGACCATGATAGATTTGATTTGACAGAACCTGGATTTCAGGTGGACTGGGGGCGTTGAGGTCCAGCACTCATATAGTTTTTTTTTTTTTTTAATTTTTAAAAAATTCAAAATTCAAGAAAATTTTATTATCATTAATATCACATGTACATGAGACAAGAACGAAATTATGGGTCACGGAACCCTGATTACCCCGTTATTTTAAAGTTATAGAAGAAAATGAGATAAAAATACAGTATATAAATATGTGAAATATAATAGAATATACAACTATGAATATATATATATATATATATATATATATATATATATATATATATATATATATATAAATAATATACACCTATAAATGTAATATAGAATATTTTAACTATACATATAATATATAAATATATGTATATACAGTATATAAAATAAATTTAAGAATTTTTTTTTAATTTATTTTATATACTGTATATACATATATTTATATATTATATTTATAGTATCATGGATCCTGATCACTGCATAAACTGTATATGGCACACCCCCCTCATATAGTGTGTGTTTGTCTGTGTGAGTGAGTGCGTGTCCTGTCCTGGGTGTACCTCCCCAGTGCCCGAAATGTTCTCCCCTGGATGGGCATGAGGAACCCCCCCTCCCATGACCCTAGTAGAGGATTAAACTGAAGATAATGAATGATCTGAATGAAGAGGTAAACTCCTACAGCTGTCTCATGAAGGACAAAACATTGTGATTTTGCTGACCTCAGCATAGTTGTTGTAGTTCAGCTTATCTGTTAATAATCCACAATGTTTACAGTCTTCAGTCTAGAACAATCCAGAGAACATCCAGTGTGTGTGTGTGTGGGTGTGTGTGTGTGTGTGTGTGTGTGTGTGTGTGTGTGTGTGTGTGTGTGTGTCTGCTCATGTCAACACAGAACAGACTGTTTAAGGTGACAGAACCTTCACTGATGCATCTTAATAAATCTCTGAGCTCAGAGGGAGACTGTCATTTCTGTCATCACAGGAATATAAAATAAAATAAAGGGGGGGGCACCTTTAAAAAATTGCTAATAGTACCACAAAGTTCCAATGACATCCATCCATTGTGTGAACACTCGTGAATGTGAAGCGTCCTCTCGTTGGTCTCATTAAAGGTGTGATATGTATACGTGTGAGAGGAAGCCGGAGATGGGTATCAATATTAGGGTTTAATTTAGATACATGCCTTAGGGACGTCTGACGCTTTCATACGGCCAATTTATTATTGACAGTTTATCATATAGATGAACTGTAGTCCATCTGTTCCTCAGCAGACTCTGTTAGTCCGGTTTAGTATGTTTTCTGTGTTCTACACTTTGGAACTGAGATACTTTATCTCATCTCAGAGTTGTTTTAATGTGAAGTGTAGTGGTTGCTATTTATTCTGAAATTCCATTCCAGCACAAAGCAGGGTTCATAGAGAGGATTAGGGGAGTTTGGTCTGTAAGAACCTGAACCTTAGGAGTACATCCATCCATTATCTTCCGCTTTATCCTCGCGGGGGGGGTCCCCGTACCCATTTAGGGGAGAACGTTGCGGGCGCTGGGCAGATACACCCAGAACAGGTCACCAATCTATCGCTGGACACACACTCACTCACACAGACACACTCTATATGGGGCAATTTGGAGAATTCAATTGACCCTGATCCATGTTTTTGGACTGTGGGAGGTAACCAGAGAACCCGGAGAAAACCCACGCAGACACGGGGAGAACATTCGAACCAGGAATCCCTAGCGCTAAGAGGAGAACATGCCAACCACTAAGCCACCCTACACCGATGAACTGTCCTCTAAAATAAGATGATATAAGATTTCGTCATCGTCTTGTTACCCCCCCCCCCCCAAGTATGTCCTGCGTTTAGGGTGGTGCACTCTGTCACTAAACACTAGCGGTCTCCTGTGGTTGGTAGGGATGGTGTGCAGAGGGTGACTGGCATCGTTCAGGATTCTAACAACTTGGACAATCTTCGATCTACTTCACCCATCAGCATATCTTGGCCCGTCCCAGGACTTTCTTGGCGTTCTGCGCACCACCATACTGTTAATTAAGCTGTAATGATTTTAATTTTAATGAATCAGCATGTCGTCAGAGTGAAGACGATGGAGAACCAAGCTGTACGTTAAGGAACAGCACGAAAGAGACGCTTCTTTTGTAGTCGCCTCCATCCACCAAGAAAGCACATGGACAGAACGTTTCGTATCGGCCGACGCCGACCTCGGCTCTTTGTTACAGAGACGTTTTCGTCCTCGATAATGAAAAGATTTGAGGCTGTGTGTTTAAAGTCGTCTACCTCCTGCAGCTTTCTTATTCACCAGAACTCCAGCACTGGCTCATGCTCATCTTCATAGTACCGATCCCCTGATCGGGGCAGAATAACTGGACCGGGACTTGTGTTCGCACGTCGGCACCATGGGACGTATTTGTCTCAGAGCTTGGCTTCCTTAAATCCACAGAGACTAATTAATCGGCAGTTGCCTGTGCTCGCGTGGAAATATTTTCTTGGATGCCGTCTTCAGCTGGATCGCTCTCCAGATCTGAAGCTGCGGCATTCTTCCAGACTTGGCCATCTTCCATCCCTCAGGACTCCACCACCCCTCCCCCCCCCCCACCCCAAGGCCCTCCCACCGAACCGACAGTACATGTTCAGACTGTTTTGATGTTGATCAGCCTCCACACGAGGATGTTCGTTCCATCTCTTTAAAGTCACCTTCACCGGGCTGCATCCCGGTTCTCATCTGCAACCGTTTCCATGGTCCTCAGAAGCTCCGGGAAGACGGCGGCGACGCAGAGAGGCAGGGAGCCCTCCGAACTTTCAAGTGTGTCACATAGCGCTCTTTGTAGGGCTCTGGTCTGTTGCCAAAGCCTCGGCTAATTTACACACCAATACCTGGGAAACAACATGGTTAGGGAAGCTGGATCTCTCTCTCTCTCTCACTCTCTCTCTCTCTCTCTCTCTCTCTCTCTCTCACACACACACACACACACACACACAGGTAAAGAGACGATGTAACGGTGACACACTGCCCCCGTGCCTGCTCATGTCCCTTTCTGTTTCGTAAGGAAAAAAGGCGGCTCTGTTTTCTTTTTGTCTCTTCTGCACATTGAATATTCTAGTGCTAGAGAGAGGGAGAGAGAGAGAGAGCGAGAGAAGGAGGGAGTGAGTGAGACATATTTCAGTGGAGCTGCAGGCTTTCAACCACGGGCCATTTATTATTCCGAAACTTTGCTTGTAAGCTTGGACCTGATTTGCTGCATTCACTCTTTTCTCTGGGTGCTTTTAAGTCCTCACTCTTATGGTAATGCCGTACAGTCCACGCTTAAACAAAGCTCCCACTTCCCTCTGCGTTTTAAAGGAGACACGCTCTCTGGATGGCCTACCGTCCCTCAAAGTCAGACAACCCAGACAACCCTTCAGATGTAGACCTGCATCTCTGGTGGAATCAGAACTGACAGAAACAGAATACGGACGCTTATTGTGTATTTATTTACTTATTATAGCAATAAAAACACATATTTTCTGACATGGCATTTTCTGCTGGCTTAGTGGTTTAGCATGTTCTCCTCTCAGCGCTGGGGATTCCCGGTTCGAATCCCTATCTGGGTGGAGATTGCATGTTCGCACTGTGTCCGCGTGGGTTTCCTCCGGGTTCTCCGGTTTCTTCCCACAGTCCAAAAACATGGTAGCTCAGTGGTTTGGGCGTTGGGCTATCAATCTGAAGGTTGGGGGTTCAAATCCCAGCTGGACTGAAGTTACCATTGTGAGTCCTTTAGCCCTTAACCCTCATTGCTTCAGGGGGCGCTGTGATGAACCCTGTGCCCACCTTGAAATTCGCTTTGGATAAAAGCGTCCAATAAATGACCAAATGTAAATGGACTGCAAATGTAAAACATGGATCAAGGTCAATTGAATTCTCCAAATTGCCCCATATAGAGTGTGTGTGTGTGTGAGTGAGTGTGTGTCCAGCGATAGATTGGCGCCCTGTTCTGGGTGTATCTGCTCAGCGCCCGAAATGATCTCCCCTGAATGGGCATGGTGAACCCCCCGGCGACCCTTGTAGAGGATAAAGCGGAAGATAATGGATGGATGGATGGATGCTCTTAGTAACATTTGAGTACTACAAAAATTCATTGTAAGGCTGAATATTTAACATGTTCTCTTCCCTTAATGTTCAAGAGCTCTGATGTTAAAATAACCCCTCATCATTAAAAGTAGCTCTTCATCCAAGGTTCTGCTGGCCCACTGCGGCTGTGACGACTACTGGATGGACCCTGGATTTCTATTGGACCGGCGGTCCTGCAGGACGCCCTCAATGGACTTATATAGTTTTCAATTGTTAAAAAAACGGGTCACATGATCACCCCACAATCTGTACATGGCTGTCCTACACTGTTGATGCTGAAGGACGATGAGTCCCCCACTGAGCCTTGGTCCTCATGAGGTTTCTTCCTTAAAATATCAACATAACAGGGAGTTTTGCCTTGCCGCTGTCTTTTGGTCTTGCTCATTGGCGGTTTAAAGACTCACAACACTGTAAAGCTGCTTTGTGCAACGTACAATTGTTAAAAAAACTCTATATTAATAAATTAATTGATTTTAAAATCCTGAGAAATTTGATCCGAAGTTTAAACCCTTCTCCAATGTTCACTCCATCTTATCTAAATGCACGCCACCTGCTGTGCGCTCAGTTCATCTTTCACGGCTTTTGTTTTACACTTGTGTGGTTTTTTTTTTATGGAGTGTTAGGTCAGTTACACCATCCATCCATCCATTGCCTCTCGCTATATCCTCTATTAGGGGCGCGAGGGGTTCTCTATGCCCATTCAGGGGGGGGTTGTTTCAGGCGTTCGGCAGATACACCCTCACTCACAGTTTCTCTAGTATACAGTTACAATGTGCTCTACAGTCTGTGTGTATTTAAATAAAGGTGCGGTGTGTGTTGAACGTGTTAATGATATAACTTCACGACGGAGGAACTGTGAACCCTAACATGTCTGGCTTTTGCTTGTGCTTTAATACTGATGCTCATTTCCTCTTCTGCAGTACCAATGTGGTGATGAACTATTCAGAGATCGAGTCCAAAGTCCGTGAAGCCACCAATGACGACCCATGGGGTCCCTCAGGTCAGCTTATGGGGGAGATCGCCAAGTAAGTGCATGTTTATTTATATATATGATATATATATATATATATATACATACATATATGATGCTTTTTTAACATATACTTCATTGTCTGTAATGAATCAAAGACACTGAAGGCAGCTGGGATGTCAGTGAGGATGTTTTGGATGATGTTGGTGCTGTTATCGAGCTGTTATTATCTGCATCTTTATTAAATGAGCACATCTAAACGAAAAAAAAACTCTCCATTCTTCCTCTTTGCTCGTCTCACGCAGATCTACATTCATGTACGAACAGTTTCCGGAGGTCATGAACATGTTGTGGACCAGGATGCTGAAGGATAACAAAAAGAACTGGAGGAGGGTTTATAAGGTAACGTTCAGGCTTACTAGAAATTTGTGTTTTAATGAATGAATAATTATTGCATAACTTTGCATTGTGATCATACCTGTCATTTGTGCCTGTAGTGAAATTTCTTATTTCTTTGAACCAATGTTCCAGCTGATCTTTTAAGACTGGAAATCAAAGGTGAATTTATCTCCTGTTAGTGGTAAAATATAAGCGTTTATAAGCTTGATCTCTGAGGGATATAAATTACTATATGACCCACATGTCATTTCATTTATTAGAGACACCTCGTGTCAGATACTTTCAGACAGGGGTGCCCAATACATCAACGGTGTCAGGTAGATCGCGATGGAGGTTGGGGGAAAAAAAGGGTTTATCAGCGCTTTTTTACAGCACAGTATCGGAAGCACTTATACACACGCACGAATCACACACACAATGTGATTCATTCTGAATCTCGATCTCTATCACATTGCAAGTGCCCCCCTCTCTCTCGCTGTTCCCAAAACCAGCACATGGCCACGCCCCTAAATCCCAAGCACTGCCTCACGAATCATCTACATTAGTTTGTGTTTTTGCTCTTTATTTGACTGACAAGACGAGTGAAGCACTTTGCCCCCAAAAGAACTAAAATACCCCTTTCATTTACAGTGAGAGGATGAATATTTTTTGCAATGTCAAATTCAAAATGCATTTGCTTGATTTACCAAGTAGCCATTGCACTCCCATTGTGTTTGGTCATTGGGGTTTACTAAAACCAGGTTTTCTCAATGCTATCTGCTGCAATGTGTTTAATAAAAGAGCAATTTCTGTAAAAATGGCGTTCTGAAGCCGTCTTTTCTATGCTGAAATCCGCAATACTAACGTGATGTGTGTAAACGGGTTTCAATATAAAAGCCTAAAAAAAAGGATTAACCCTGGTAGATCTTGATGACCTATCCAATGGAAAAGTAGATCTCGGGCCAGAAAAGTGTGGGCACCCCTGCCTTAAGATATAAGGCTTAAGCATTAGGAGAAATGAACCTATTTAGTGCAGAAAGCACCAATGTAACTAAAAGTTACCTTTTATAAGTAATATCCAATGCCTGCTTTAATTAATCAAACAGGCATCGAACTCTCGACCGTCTCCTATTTTCCGTTATATGGTAATGAGATGCGGAGGACGTTATTAATACTATATTAATATTCAAAAGTCCAACAGCTTCTCCAGAAACAAGTCCTTTATTCTGCTGATTGGTTTAAGAAACTGTCAGTCAAATAAGATAAACTGTGTGTGTGTGTCCTGTTCATCGTTTATGGATCTGACGAACCTACCATGTGACTTTATATTTATTTTCTCGTATTATTTTCAGGCCTTACTTCTTCTAGCGTACCTCATCAGAAACGGATCGGAGCGCGTGGTCACCAGTGCCAGAGAACACATATATGACCTGCGCTCGTTAGAAAACTATCATTTTGTAGGTGAGTGGACTGCAGCGTGTGGGCCGCCTTTCATTCATATGAACAGTCTGCAGTCTGGAGGAAGCATCATTATGAGGTTATGACCTACAGAGAAGAACCTTACACCATGTGATCCAGAAAGTACGTTATATGAACCTCAGATATGAGGTCCTGGCTCACAATCGCTGTTCTAATTCATCCCTGTTTTGATCCAGAAAGTACATTATATGGACCTCAAATGTGATGACCTGGCTCACAATCGCTGTTTTAATTCATCCCCGTGTTGATCCATAAAGTACATTTTATATGAACCTCATATATGAGGTTCTGACTCCCAATTGCTGTTCTAATTCATCCCCGTGGTGATCCAGAAAGTACATTATATGAACCTCAGATATGAGGTTCTGACTCAGAATCGCTGTTCTAATTCATCCCAGTGTTGATCCATAAAGTACATTTTATATGAACCTCAGATATGAGTTTCTGGCTCACAATCGCTGTTCTAATTCATCCCAGTGTTGATCCATAAAGTACATTTTATATGAACCTCAGATATGAGGTTCTGACTCAGAATCGCTGTTCTAATTCATCCCAGTGTTGATCCATAAAGTACATTTTATATGAACCTCAGATATGAGGTTCTGACTCACAATTGCTGTTCTAATTCATCCCAGTGATGATCCCAAATGTACATTACATGAACCTCAAATACGAGGTCCTTATATTATTGGCGCTTTATAAATGGAACATATTATTGTTATTTTAAAAACCTGTGGTGATGAATTAAGTAATTTAGAGGTGTGTCCCTATACCGGTCTCCATCTCAGCCGTCCATCTCTTAATTAAATTTCTACGTAAAAAATAATCCTGAATGGGACCTTAATTTCAGCTCTGGTTCATTCCTGTCACCAGATGAAAATGGAAAAGACCAGGGAATTAACGTACGACAGAAGGTCAAAGAGATGGTGGAGTTCGTCCAGGACGACGACCGGTTACGCGAGGAGAGAAAGAAAGCCAAGATCAACAAGGACAAATACATCGGCGTGTCTTCTGACAGCATGGGGGGCTTCAAACAAAGCAACTGTAAGTTAAGCCCGACGTCGTGAGCTCCGTTAAGCCCGGATGTTCACGCCGCAGCGCGATTCGGGTTCAGTCGAAGCGTCCTCCCACACGTCACTCCGTGTGAGCTTTTCTTTTCTATTCAAATTATTGTGATGACAAGCGCGAGTTGTTTAATCTCGCACCTCTCCGTCATGTGCGATGCTTGTGATCACGCCGTCTTCCTCTCCCGGTCCCTTTAATATCCGTCTAATCAAATGGTGACGCTGCGTCCCCGGTCGCGTCGTTAGCAACGTGACGCTTCATTTGTTTCTCGCTGATTTCCAGCCTTTGATGTCTGGATCTGTTTGATTAGCTGCATTGATTCTTCATTTCATTAGTTGCACCGGAGTCACAATTTGTCAGCTAATGATGCCACATCAGAATTCGTTTGAGTCTCACAGGAACGAACTTCCACTGACAGGTCATTATCAATTCACCTCGTTACAGTTCAGTCCTGAACTTAGTGTTTCAAACTTCAGCTGAGAGCAGCTTCAAAAAGCTGATCAGAAGTCAATGTGTACTTATTATATACAAACAATAAATTAATACATCAAGTTCACAATTTTGGACGGCACGGTGGCTTAGTGGTTGGCATGTTCTCTCAGCGCTGGGGGTTCCCGGTTTGATTCCCAATCTGGGTGGAGTTTCCATGTTCTCCCTGTGTCCGTGTGGATTTCCTCCGGGATCTCCGGTTTCCTCTCACAGTCCAAAAAACATGGATCAAGTCAATTGAATTCTCCAAATTTCCCCATATAGAGTGTGTCTGTGTGAGTGAGTGTGTGCCCAGTGATGGATTGGCGCCCTGTCCTGGGTCTATCTGCCCAGTGCCCGAAACGTTCTCCCCTGGATGGGCATGGGGAACCCCCCCTGTGACCCTAATATAGGATAAAGCAGAAAATAATGGATGGATGGAAATTCACAATTTTGCTTCGTCTCTCATATTTATAAAACAGAGCATTCTGGTCCTTAAATCTGATTGGCTGAGCCATGTGTCCACCCGTGACATCATTAACAATTCCACACCCCTCTGAGAGCTTCACATTCGTGTCAGTGTATGATATACAATACATTATTTTAAATCATAAAAATACATCCATCCATCCATTATCTTCCGCTTTTTGCCCTATTAGGGTCGCGGGGGGTCCCCATGCCCATCAAGGGGAGAACGTCTCAGGCGCTGGCCAGGACAGGACGCCAATCCATCGCTGGGCACACACTCACACACAGACACACTCTATATGGGGCAATTTGGAGAATTCAATTGACTTGATCCATGTTTTTGGACTGTGGGAGGAAACCGAAGAACCCGGAGGAAAACCACGCAGACACGGGAAGAACATGAAAACTCCACCCAGATGGGGATTCGAACCGGGAATCCCTAGCACTGAGAGGAGAACATGCTAAACCACTAAGCCACCTCATAAAAATACAGATTAATATAAACCGAGATCGGCGCTAAAGTTGTTACACTGTTTAGAAACTGTATTCTGTAATTTGGCCACTAGAGGGCAGCATTTATTAGAGAAACCTGAATCCTGTTCACGTTAAAACCTGGACTAGATTACGTCGTGGAAGTGCAAATTATTAACGATTTTACATTTAAATAAACACATTTCTGAAGCAAACTTGTTTTTTTATTATAGTGTGTTTGTAAGTGTTTTATTAAAGCAATCAGACACTCGAGGTTGTGTATTATTGTGAATAAATCACGTAAAGAGGTGGAGCTGTACTCCACTACACGTCGGGACCAAGAACACGTCTTTATGGAGTTTATTCAGAATAAAGCCACGTCCTCTCACTCACACTCCGAGCATCCACTTTATTAAGTTTTGTTCTTGTTTCTACTCTCTGTCCATTGTGTACGCCCCATACTGATGGACTGAGTTCTACATTTACAGACTGGAGTCCATCTGTTTCTCTACATGCTCTATTAGAACCCTCTGTAATTACAGACTGCACTGTTAGGGGTTCTGACCATTAGAGAACATACCAAAGAAGACTAACAGAGTATGGGGAGGAACAGATGGACTACAGAATGGAACTGTAGAACTACAGAATTCAGTGGAAGTAATAATACAATAGATAATGAGTGAAAGAAGAAAATGAGTTTATTTATTTATTTTTAAATAATAATATTATGAATATATATAATGCATAGAATATACAACTACAGAATATTTTAACTATAAATATATGTATATACTGTATATAAAATAAATTTAAGAATATATATATATATATATATATATATATATATATATATATATATATATAAATAAAATTGTACACAAATACTATAATAATAGGTTATATACTATAATACAGGTTCCACGAAAGTTTGTAAATGACGTGTGTGTGTGTGTGTGTGTTCAGCAGCAGAATGCTTTGATCCTGAGTCCAAAAGCAAGTGGGATGAAGACTGGGAGAAGAGCAAAGGTACCTTCCCCTTCAGTGAGAAGCTGGGCGAGATCAGCGATAAAATCGGCAGCACCATCGACGACACCATCAACAAGTTCCGCAAGAAAGACCGAGACGACTCACCGGATCGCATCAGGTGCATGTTCTTTAATTCACAACACGCCACCTCTCAGCGCCACACCCCTCCCACCATCGTCCCGTCTGCTGCATGATGAGCTACTGGCTCTCCACAGCCACAAGGGGGAGCAGTAACACTAACACTAACACACCCGCACCACCATGTCAGTGAGACTGCAGTACCGAGAATCATCCACCACCCTAATAACACCTGCTCTGTGGGTGTCCTGATCTTCGGAGAACATACCAAAGGGCCACTTTTATAAAACAATTTTCACAATTACCTTCATTATTTTAAATCGCAATGTAAGCGAATATCAGCAACTCGGGCGTGAACGACTCTAAAGACAATTCTTTCATATCTGGAGAGTCAGAAAACAATTATAATAGAATACCTTCCATTTAAGGTGTTTAATTTAAGTTTATGTTCGAGCCGCTCCTCTTAGAAATCTGTAGTCATGTTGGAAGCGTCTGTTTTCATCGCAGGCTATTGAGACATCATCAAAAGCCCCTCTTCTGCTGCCCCCTAGCGGCCTCGGAACATCTGACGATGTGTCCAGAATTCTGAGGCTTAAAATTATTAGTATTAAAATAATGCTGCCATCGTGTGATAAAAAGTGGAATTACATTTAAAGGGTTTATTTAATAACACATTATAAGCTCAGGCCTTTTGGAGTCGGACTTTGGACATGCCTGATGTAGAGGAACAGATGGACTACAGAATGGAACTGTAGAACTACAAGCCCCATCTGTATGAAGGGGGGTGGGGGTGGAGGGAAAACCATCACATCATGTCCTATGTCACTCGAATGCCCACTAGGGGCAGGTTGGAGGCTCTTGGGCATAATCCACAGATGCTAACCATCACACCCCCCCTAGTACCCCACTATGCCACACCCCTGAATGTCTACCTGCACTGAGGTGTCACTGTAGCTGATGGTATATGGAGTGAAACACACTTCACTGATGGGACGTTCTGTGATATGTGATCCACAGTGACAACGAGGAAGACCGGACATCACAGAACGGCCGGCTGGCCCGGTCCGAGTTCAAAGACGAGGAAGACCCGGCCGTGGCTAAGACTGTCCCGGCTGCTGAGAGCACCGGCGGCAGCACTCACACGCGTAAAAGGACTGGGATGCCCTCCAAAACTGTGGATTTGGGCGCAGCGGCACATTACACAGGAGATCAGAACAGCCCCGAAGCAGAGAGTACAAAGGTGGTGTACCCCATACAGACCCCTTCCAAAAAAGTTCAATATGATGTAAAAGTAGATTAGTTAAATGAGAACGCTGGAGATATCAGCCTGAATGTTTGAAACAGAGTGGGACACTAATCATCTACTGAACCGTCGAGGTGAGGAACCGAATCAAACGGCTTGAGGTCCATTGTGCTCTCTGCAGTCAGTCAGTCAGGATTTGGGGTGTGGTCTCTGGTGCAGGTGTTTGGGAAAACTCTGCTTTCTTAAATCCAAGGTCAGCGCAACAGTCCACCAGAATGTTCTAGAGGACTTCATGGTTCCTTCTGCTGAGGATCTGTATGGAGATCTATGGGATGTTCTTTGTTGTTGGGTCTCAATGGGGTTGGCTGAGCAGTCCACAGATCTACAGATCCTCAGCAGAAGAAATCATGATGTCCTCTTGAACATTCTGCTAAACTGTTGCGGTCACCTTTAAACCATCCATCCATTATCTTCCGCTTTATCCTCTATTAGGGGAGGGGGGGGGTTCCCACGCCTATCCAGGGGAGAATGTTTCGGGGGCTGGGCAGATACACCCAGGACAGGGCGCCAATCCATTGCTGGGCACACACTCACTCACACACACACACTCTATATGGGGCAATTTGGAGAATTCACTTACCTTTGATCCATGTTTTTGGACTGTGGGAGGAAACCGGAGAACCCGGAGGAAACCCACGTGGACACGGGGAGAACATGCAAACTCCACCCAGATGGGGATTCGAACTGGGAATCCCTAGCGCTGAGAGGAGAACATGCCAACCACTAAGCCATACATTACATACATTACTTACATACATTAATAACATTTCAGTTCTCCACAAATATAAAATAAGATGTGTGTTGTATATTTATTACATTCTGTTTCTTCTGACCTTCTGGTCTTTTCTTTTGAATAAATTGAACCAAAATTATTCACAAAATTAAGAGCAAAATTGGGGAGCGTATATTACAAGGGGAAAAAAAAGTAAGAAATATTCAGACAAAGCAATAAACCAAATAAAATCTGGCCTGGTCAGCTTTATATACTCAGTCCATCCAGTCCAGGTCCTATAAAAATGTTCTCCATTAACATTAATCTCATACACAATTTTAAAACCGTCGTCAGTGGTGGCGGATTCCACTTTCAACCATTTCCCCGTAATACATTTATTTCTAGCTGCCAACAGTGTAGAGAGTGGTTTTTATCTCTAATGTTCCATGTTTCAATCAATATATTGCCCAAAAAAACGTTTCACATTTCAATTAAATGTTAAGAAACCCTGGGTTTTATGAGCTGGAAGTACAAATGATGTCAAAAGTAAACAAATCAATTGAAATGGTTTAAATTGGGCGGCACGGTGGCTTAGTTCTTTAGCATGTTCTCCTCTCAGGGCTAGGAATTCCCGGTTCGAATCTCCATCTGGGTGGGGTTTGCATGTTCTCCCCGTGTCTGCGTGGGTTTCCTCCGGGTTCTCCGGTTTCCTCCCACAGTCCAAAAACATGGATTAAGGTCAATTGAATGCCCCCCGCGACCCTAATATAGGATAATGCAGAAGATAATGGATGGATGGAAAGTTTAAATTGTGGATCCTCAATCTATGAAAGGAATTATGGAAATTAATCAGCGTCTCCATGATATTTTAATTTTATTTCAAGGCTCTGTGGACGATAAGACAGATCAAATAAATACACAACATGATCACAGTGGGTGGAGCTCATCCACATACACACCCACCATTGCACACATCTTAAGAACACTGATAGACTTGCAGGGCTCAGGTTTGTCTGTGCTGCCCTCTTGTGGCGGTGTTCACTCCCTCCTGATGGTTTTGTTGTTGTTTTTCAGACATCATCGCGTGCAGGAATTTCAGATTTGTTCATGGTGGATTCTGAAACCGGTTCTCCGGCTCCATCAGGTAAACCCCAGGGAGGTGATGTGAGAGCTGTGACGTTCTCCACATCTCCACCAGCTCCACTTTAGAACTTCCAACTTTAAAAACGTACTATTATTTATTAAAGCTCATGTTATAAACTCGTTTAAACCGATGGGACATTTTTTTTCATGATTGTTCCCTAATTCAGGACAATAATCCAACACTCCAACACTCACCGGCCACTTTATTAAGTTCACTGCATCATTTACACCCTTATTCTGCATGATCTCCACTGATCATATAGATGGGGTTTGTAGTTCTACAGTTCCATTCTGTAGTCCATCTGTTCCTCTACACACTCTGTTCGTCCCCTTTGGTATGTTCTCTGATGATCCGAACCCCCTCACCGTCTGTATTATTACTGATATAAGGAGATCAGATCACTGTTGTATTAAAGTCCACCAAACAAAGCGTGTCCCTTTGGTAATCGGATCGTCTTCAGAACCTTAAAATGAGAGTGAATAAGTAAACCGCTGTGTGTTTGACAGTCGGAGTGCTGATGCATGCCCTGGTCTTTTACATATTCATCTCCGGAACTCAGTTGCAGAACTTTGGTTGAAGTCTGAGGGATGTTGACACGGCGTGGTTCTGAAGGTCCAGATGGGACCGCGAGTCTGTCGGAGTGAAAGTGTGTGTTAGTGGCACAGATGCTGCTGTCGCGCCTCATCCCATCAGCAGCTCCTCGGGTTCTCTGTCCTGAGAACAGGCCGTGCTCTCTGTGTGTGTGTGTGTGGTGTGTGTGGTGTGTGTGGTGTGTGTGGTGTGTGTGTGTGTGTGTGTGTGTGTGTGTGTGTGTGTGTGTGTGTGTGTGTGTGCTCGTTAGTCTGGAGCCGGTTGATGGGACTTGATTGGTCACTTTAAATGACACCGGTGTGTGATTGGCTATCTGCCGTTCTTTCTCCGCAGGTGGAAACTCGGAGCTGATCGCTGATTTTGCGGATTTCTCCTCGCCAGCGGCCTCTGCCAGTCTGCCCTCAGCTCCTGGTACGTTTCACAAAACATTGTGATTTAGCGGCACGGTGGCTTAGTGGTTTGGCATGTTCTCCTCTCAGCCTTAGGGATTCCCGGTTTGAATCCCAATCTGGGTGGAGTTTCCATGTTCTCACTATGTCCCGTGGGTTTCCTGCGCGTTCTTCAGGTTCCTCCCACAGTCCAAAAACATGGATCAAGGGCAATTAAGTTCTCCAAATTGCCCCATATCGTGTGTGTGTGTGTGTGTGTGTGTGAGTGAGAGCGTGTGTGCCCAGTGATAGATTGGTGCCCTGTACTGGGTGTATCTTCCCAGCGCCCGAACATTCCCCCCTGACCCTAATAGAGGATTAAGTAGAAGATAATGGATGGATGGATGAATGAAAATAAATGATATTATATATAATATAAGTATTTGAATATCGCTCTTAAATTCACGTTGCGTGTGTATGTGTGTTGTTTCAAAATAAATTTGTTCGGTTTTTAGTCTATAAAAGAGGGTCGGGACATGATGACCGTGAGAACCTTTGGGTCCCGGGTCGAGGCCCGTTCAGAACCCCTGATTAGCCGACAAACTAACCAGTTCCCCCCGAAAATTTCAGCTGAGCCGCCGACTCTCCTGTCCGTCATGCCAGTTCAGGTGGTTCACACCGACTTTCGATCCAACTCCGAGAACTTTAATCCGACCGCACAGCAGGAGTACCGGGCCCGAGCGGTAACTCTGGTCCCGTTTGTTTGTGTGCTAGAGCCCGTGATCCGAGAGCGTGGAGCGGTACACAAAGACACCGGTCGGTTCAAATATTAATGAGCAATGGAGTGCTCCAGATGGAACAGCTACAAGCTGAGTGTTATGAGGACAGACACCCGTCAGCACACATTACACGCCTCGTCTCCCCCGCAAATACCTCCGCCCTGAGAGCGGGGGGTGGCCCATATCTCTACACGTGTGTCTGGGTGGGGGTTACACTATGAAGATGCTCAGGAAAGTTTAGTTTGGACCCATCGGGTGTCTTTATCAAGCATATCAGTTACCATACAGGAACTTTGTAGTTCCAGAGTTCCATTATTCTGTTAGTTCCCTTTGACACGTGGGACCCCTACAGAGCAGGGGTTATTAGGGTGGTGGATGTTGTTGCACTGGTACGGTATCAAAGGATCAGACACCGCAGTGCTGCTGGAGGTTTAACCCTGTATCCACTCACTTACACATTATTGCGCCACCATGTGGATGTAGAACATGTAGAACCAAAGACAGAAGGTCATCTGCTGCACCGTTTAACTAATAAAGTTTTAAAATCTGGAGATATATGAAATAACGTCTTCTTTTAGGGATGACCTCAACGGGGAAGGGAGAATACAGCGACTGGAGCGCCTTCTCCACCATCAGTCCCCCCGCCTCCACGACCTCGCCCGCTGTACAAGACCCATTCAGCGGTGCGCCAGCATCCCAGTCCCCATCCGCCGACCTGTTCGACCTGATGGGCTCCAACCAGAACAACCTGTGTGCCTCTCAAAGCATGACCTTCAGCATGTGTCCTCAGAGCACGGGCTTCTCCATGCCCCGATCACAGGTACCACCAGCATCATGAACATCTGATAACCAACCGGGCATCTAGAAATGAGACGGGGAAATTTAAACATGATCAATGTTTTGTGTGTGTTTTTTCATCCAGACACTAGGGGGCTCCATGCACAGCATCGGGGGCACATTGTTACCCCAGCAGATGGGGGTTCAGAATCCTGGAGAGAAAGCCTCGATGCCCGCCACGTGGTCCGACCCGAGTGTGAACATCAGCCTGGATTTCCTGTCTCTGGGTACGAACCCCCCCAAACCGTCACAGCCAAGCCTTAACACCATGATCCAGCAAGGTGAGGCACGTCAGCACCTCCCCCATCACCAATTGGGCCGCTCTGTAGGTGGCGCCATGCTTTAGAGCCGGGGTTCTAAGCCCTCAGGTTCTCATGTTCTCATGGTCATTAAGCTGCGACCCTCTTTTATAGAACACAAACCAAACAAATTTATTAAAAAAAATATATCAGCAACAGATTTAAACATACATACGCACGCAATGCAATTTTAGAGCAATTACTTTACGTCCCCAATTATCTAAAAATTCCCTTTTTTAAAATTGCGGACATCACAAATTTAAAGAGAAGGGTAGCTGGTAAATGAATGGTGGTTACCATGGCAAGAAGAATGCCTCTGTGTCTGACGTGCTTTTTTCTAGGGTACAGAATCGTTTATGCAGTAATTAATTTTCATGAATTATTTTTCATTATTATTAAATGTACAACCTCTGCTATCATCACGAATCCGTCCGGAAACCATCAGAGAATTCATTAATTCATTATCTCCCGCTTTATCCTCTAGTAGGGTCGTGGGGGGGTGGAGGGTTCCCCATGCCCATCCAGGGGAGAACGTTTTGGGTGCTAGGCAGATACACCCAGGACAGGGGGACAATCTATCACTGGGCACACACTCACTCACACACACACACACACACACTCTATATAGGGGCAATTTGGAGAATTCAATTGACTTGATCCATGTTTTTGGACTGTGGGAGGAAACCGGAGAACCCGGAGGAAACCCACGCGGACACGGGGAGAACATGGAAACTCCACCCAGATTGGGATTTGAACCGGGAATCCCTAGCGCTGAGAGGCGAACATGCTAACATCAGAGAATTCATAAATTGATTTAAATAGTAAATGACGCCTCAGTTTTAAATCAATCTAAATCTAAAAATTGTTCTAGAGACTCCGAAATATAAAAACACATTTTATACAGAATAAATATAATGTTTAATACAGAAACAAAGACATGATGTATACGGTCAATTATATTATTTTATAAACAATGAATTAGAAAAGTCTAATGTGAATAATAAATAAAGGTTTAAAATTTAACAGAACGACGTCTAATTGTTTAGAATTGATCCAAATTAAAGATAACTATTTAAGGTCGTTAGTTTCGGTTTTGTAAGCGCTTTAATGCCTTTCGTTACATTTAGGAACTTTTCACAGATCGTGTTGCGGGTCTTTTTCTTTGATGGGCTGCTGGGTCTGAAAAACCTATTTTGGTCCCAAAACATTTAATAATAAAACACTTTACAACAACAAAGGCTGCAATGAAGTGCTGAACGGTGATGGTCATCAAAACAAAACAAACGATAAACTAATAGAACTATAAAAGTAGTAAATAAAAACAATAAAAATATAAAAAGCTGGGCCCAACCTTTTTGGGTCGTGACCCACGACCCCAGCATCTCAGATCTCATCAATCACAAGTCATCAATTAACCCTAACGAGTTGTTTGTTTTAACCCTTGCAGGTGTTCAGCCTCCTGTGAGCGTGGTGACGCAGAACTTTGCCCAAATGGCTCTCACCACCCCGTCTGTGCCCGCCAGGCCCGCCATGAACTTTGTAATGGCAAGCGGCAGCGTGGGTCCGCCGATGCCCTCCACCATGGCGACGAGAACCATGGCAACCGGCTCTGTGGGCGTAGGAGGAACGGCGGCCCATCAGGGGGCGCTCAACATGAACATAAACATGGCACCCGCCGGATTCGGCGGCCTCGGCGTGCCCGGCATGAGCATGGGACCGGGCGTGAACGCTGCCATGTTTCACCCCAAACCGCAAGCCTTCACAAACTCGGGCAACTTTGGCAAGTGAGTGTGAGGGTGAGTGTGAGGGCGAGGGCGACGTTCTCCAAAATGAACTGCTTCAGTGAAAGTAGTGTCCGGATCACTGAATCGAATCGACCGACGGAGGGAGTCGTTCTGATCTGTTAACTGGAATTGGGGATTGGGGGGGGTGGGGGGGTAACGGGATAGGCTGGGTCTCGGGACACGTTACATATTTAAAATAATGACTAGAGAAAAGGCTGGTTATTTAGATTTATTAATTAAACCTTAGCATCGATCATGTGACCTGTTGAATTCAGGAGTTACCTCAGCTCTCTCTCTCTCTCTCTCTCGCTCGCTCGCTCTCTCTCTCTCTCTCATGCTGTGATTGGTTGCTGCAAGTTGGGGATTATTTTGTAAATATGTTTCTGTTGGTGAAGAAATCGAGCTTAAGTTATTTGCTCCACCCGGCCCCGCTGCGACGGACCACGGGTGGAGAACCACGGGTTCTGACATGTTCTCCTCTCTCTCTCTTTCCTTTGATCTCATACGTTCTGTAGCATTAACCTCCTGAAGTCATTACAGGGCTGCATGCAGGCATCACAGCCACCACCATCATCATCATCATCATCACCACCACTCTACTGCCCTCTGCTGGATAGTATCAAATGGAGGGGTGTAGCTTTTCAGCCAGATCAAAGGGATGTGAGTACATTTTAATCATGCAGTCGAAAGATGAAAGGGGGTCCCTACGTCCGGGGTTACAGAGGGTTCGGATCGGGGCTTCATCACTGCAGGGAGGTCGCCCCAAAATACTGGTGCTCTATATGTGACGTGGTACGAGAGGTGAGGGTCTGCCCCTGAATGTGACGGGGTACGGGGAGAGGGTGAAGGCCTGCCCCTGAATGTGACGGGGTACGGGGAGAGGGTGAAGGCCTGCCCCTGAATGTGACGGGGTACGGGGAGAGGGTGAAGCAAGGCCCCTAAATGTGACGGGGTACGGGGAGAGGAGAGGATCTGCCCCTAAATGTGACGGGGTACGGGGAGAGGTGAGGGTCTGCCCCTGAATGTGACGGGGTACGGGGAGAGGGTGAAGGCCTGCCCCTAAATGTGACGGGGTACTGGGAGAGGTGAAGCAAGGCCCCTAAATGTGACGGGGTACGGGGAGAGGAGAGGATCTGCCCCTAAATGTGACGGGGTACGGGGAGAGGTGAGGGTCTGCCCCTAAATGTGACGGGGTACGGGGAGAGGGTGAAGGCTGCCCCTAAATGTGACGGGGTACGGGGAGAGGGTACCCCTAAATGGACGGGGTAGGGGAGGAGAGGATCTGCCCCTAAATGTGACGGGGTACGGGGAGAGGTGAGGGTCTGCCCCTAAATGTGACGGGGTACGGGGAGAGGTGAGGGTCTGCCCCTAAATGTGATGGGGTACTGGGAGAGGTGAGGGTCTGCCCCTAAATGTGACGGGGTACGGGGAGAGGTGAGGGTCTGCCCCTAAATGTGACGGGGTACGGGGAGAGGTGAGGGTCTGCCCCTAAATGTGACGGGGTACGGGGAGAGGGTGAAGGCCTGCCCCTAAATGTGACGGGGTACGGGGAGAGGTGAGGGTCTGCCCCTGAATGTGACGGGGTACGGGGAGAGGTGAGGGTCTGCCCCTAAATGTGACGGGGTACGGGGAGAGGTGAGGGTCTGCCCCTAAATGTGACGGGGTACGGGGAGAGGTGAGGGTCTGCCCCTAAATGTGACGGGGTACGGGGAGAGGTGAGGGTCTGCCCCTAAATGTGACGGGGTACGGGGAGAGGTGAGGGTCTGCCCCTAAATGTGACGGGGTACGGGGAGAGAGTGAGGGTCTGCCCCTAAATGTGACGGGGTACGGGGAGAGGGTGAAGGCCTGCCCCTGAATGTGACGGGGTACGGGGAGAGTTGAGGGTCTGCCCCTAAATGTGACGGGGTTCAGGGAGAGGTGAGGGTCTGCCCCTAAACGTGACGGGGTACGGGGAGAGTTGAGGGTCTGCCCCTAAACGTGACAGGGTACGGGGAGAGGTGAGGGTCTGCCCCTAAATGTGACGGGGTACGGGGAGAGGTGAGGGTCTGCCCCTAAATGTGACGGGGTAGGTGGAGAGGGTGAAGGCCTGCCCCTAAATGTGACGGGGTACGGGGAGAGGTGAGGGTCTGCCCCTAAATGTGACGGGGTACGGGGAGAGGTGAGGGTGTGACGGGGTACGGGGAGAGGTGAGGGTCTGAAACCATCCAAACCCTGATCAGCAGAACGTTTGTATGCAGTTCTCTTAGCGTTCTGTGCGTCTGCCCTGCGATGGACCTGCGTCCTGTTCAGGGTGCTCTCCTTCTCGTCTCCTTCTGTCACGTCTGATTGTTTACGATGCGCTGCGTTCATTCCACTCTGAACTGTTCATCCATGAAAGACCAAATCTTTATTTTATTACTCTGAAGATTTATTTATAGGTGTTTAGTTTCCTACTTTAATAATTAACAGGCAGAACCTGCGGGTGGAGGAGGCGGTGGAGTTCCAATCGAAGCACCTCGTTCATTCATGATTTCTGTTCATGTCTCAGTTTCGGACTCGATTGTAATCAATAAAAGGATTTTACAGACGATCTTTCATTCTGCCGTGCGACTGCGTTCATGGTGCTGCACGTCCTAATCTGGGGGCGGCGTTTTCACTTAATGAATTAGGAGATAATTATAATATATATATAATATAGTTGTAGTTGTGACGCGAAATAATACAATGAATTCTGAAATATGTATAAGATTGACACCAGGATTAAGAGATGATTCCTCAAAGGTTAAAGAAGGCTCCAAAGGTTCTAGGACCTAGGTTCTAGGAAGTTTCCCTGGTGCCAGGTGAGGTCGTCAGGGTTGAGTATAAAAGGAGGATGCGGTTCAGCAGGTGGTACCCAAACGTCATGGAGGCGTCATCAGTCAGATCACAGAGAACGTTTCATCGCATCAAAAGATTCACCAAGCTCTCTGTGGAGTGGTTAGAGAACCGTAGTTCTACTGTGATGGGATGAGTTTCATACATACAAGAGCTTCATCTAATGGGAGAAAAAGTGCAAAAGCCAACATCTGTAAGTGCATGGCTGGTCTGTATATACTGTATATGAAAGTTCTGCTGATGAAAAGACTGATTCTAGCTGGAGAGACACTTGCTGCAGTCAGGCTCGTCTCCGTGTTCTGTTTCAGTAGAACATCACCAGACCTTCTGCATGAGATCCTCCAGCGAGACCCCCTACAGGGAGGGTTCTGTCTGCAGTCCAGATCTTCTGCTCCCACTGGAAATGTATGGAGCATCGGGAGGAGAACCGGAAGTATTAAATCATCGAAACATACAGAAACCAGGTCATGTGACCCCAGTGGGGGACCCCCCCCCCCCCCCCCCCACACACACACACACACACACACACACTGCACCCAGCATCAGTTTCTAAATGTGTTTATAGTTCAGTTTTTTATTGGATGCTTAAATCTTCTCAGTAGAGGGAGCTGTTCGAGAAACCGACTTCGAATGGGATGACGTCACGAGCATGTAACGCTCAATGTTACGTCCAGTGGAGATTTGTGGTTATATAGCGCCCTCTAGTGACGTTAACCATGCGGTGCATATGGAGGTCTTCACCAACTCCACTCAGATTCACTGAGAAGAGACAGAGGGGGGGCTGCAGTGATGTAACACCGGGTCGATCGTTAGATCGATCGATTGATTATCCTTCACTGATCGATATTTTGTTCCTGCAGTGGGGGGGGGGTGGAACCTCGTGACTCTGTACCCCTGACTAATGAGCAGGAAGTTCTCTGATCTGTATGTTCTAGATCTCCATGTTCTGATCCGATTCACTGACCTGCAGAGAGAGAGCCGAGCTGAGCTGTACGATTCGGTTTATGAATCGATTCCATGTTCTGATCCGAGTCACTGCCCTGCAGAGAGGGCCGAGCTGAGCTGACGACTCGGATTATGAATCGATTCTATGTTCTGATCCGAGTCACTGCCTTGCAGAGAGGGCCGAGCTGAGCTGACGACTCGGATTATGAATCGATTCCATGTTCTGATTCGAGTCACTGACCTGCCGAGAGACCCGAGCTGGGCTGACGACTCGGTTTATGAATCGATTCAATCATTCTAGAGATTCTCAAAAGATTTTTAAGGAGGAGGTACGGGTAAAAGATCAAAAGAAACGCCTGTGAAACGCTTCACCGACTGTAGATGGCGCCATAAGGCAGCTGGATTTGCTCTCGTTTGCGCACTGACAGGGAAAAAGTGACAAATTTGATCTAACATTTACATTAATTAATTTATTGTTATTATTATTATTATTATTATTATTAGTAGTAGTAGTAGTAGTAGTATTAATGTATTTTTATTTGATCTGTTACGAATAACTTTGGGCCATGGGTCATGCTTCCCCTTAATATTAGGATTGGTTCATTAAAATTACTGTCTCATATATAAACATACAAATTCTATATGTCAAGAAAACGAGATGAGTACGTTTCCGAGCACAGACTTCATTCATTCATTCATTCATTATTTTCCACTTAATCCTCTGCTAGGGTCGTGCAGTTGGGGAGAGAGGGTTCTCCATGCCCATCCAAGGGAGAACATTTCAGGCGCTGGGCAGATACACAAGGGACAGGGCACCAACACAAATACACACTATATGGGGCAATTTAGAGCATTCAATTTACCTTAATTTCATGTTTTTGGACTGTGGGAAGAAACTGGAGGAAACTCCACCCAGATCCTGGATCCCCAGCTCTGAGAGGAGAACATGCCACCAGACATTATCATGTTTAATTTGATTTTTAAGCTAATTTTCCATGTGTCATGACTAACTGTGAGGGGTGATGCATTATGGGACATTAAGTCTCTTTTTATAATTTATTGCTGTTGTAGACTAATGCTGTGATTTTTCTTTCGGGCGCTGGGCAGATACACCCAGGACCGGACGCCAATCTATCACTGGGCACACTCACTCACACAGACACACACACAGACACACTCTATATGGGGCAATTTGGAGAACTCAATTGACCTTGATCCATGTTTTTGGACTGTGGTAGGAAACCGGAGAACCCGGAGGAAACACACGCGGACACGGGAAGAACATGCAAACTCCACCCAGATTGGGATTCGAACCGGGAATCCCTAGTGCGGAGAGGAGAACATGCCAACCACTAAGCCACCGTGCCACCCTATATATATATATATATATATATATATATAAGGTGGCATGGTGGCATGTGTATGTGTGTGTGTATATATATATATTAGTGTATACTCTCATTTATAAGTCGCTTTACATAAACGCCTCTGTTGAATGATTGAATGTAAATGTATTTAATGTAACCTACTTCACCCGCCTTCGCCCCCTGGTGGAGAATACGCGCAGTGCGCAGAGGGAGGAGTCCCGCAGTCCGTGTTCTCCTCTCGTCTCCCAGTCCACAGTGAGCTGTGCCATTAATACCCACCCAAATCTCCCCTCTGCAGATTCCAGAGAGAGAGCAGATCGGCATTGTTGGAATAATTGTCGGTGACTGGAACAATGTCGTACCAGGGCAAGAAGAACATCCCAAAGATCACAGTGAGTGCGCCGCCGTTTATTGTTCTGCAGCATCCGAGGCTTCTGCAGCCGTGTCCTTTGTTCACTTGTTTTAAGGAGACACTGAGTGAAGCCCTAATCCAGCATGATGGATTACTATATACTGACGTGTTTAAATCCCAAACCTGGCTTAATCTTAACCCGGGTTTATGATCGTCATCAATCTGAACGTAATCTGCTGGATTTGTGGGTTGCAGCAGTAACCGGGACGCAGAGGATGCTGGTTTTATTGTCCTTCTGATGGACTGCAGCAGAACCCACCCCTCTGATCTCTGAACACACATAATCCCGCATTCATCTGGATTAGACGTGATGTGACGTTCCCGACGTCGCGTCTGATCTCAGGATGCTGCGAATCCGACGCAGAAAAAAAAACTCACCCCCAATAAATCCAATCAATCTTTTTTAAATTAATTGTATAATGAATCTGAAGACGGCTGTCGTGGTGTCGCACAGCAGCTGGACCTCAGACAGACAGACAGACAGACGGTCCGGGTGGGGTGTGGTCACATTTTTCACTCCGCATCGTTTCTCTGTGGATCCGATCCCACACCTGACTCCCACCTCCACCCGTCATCCGACCTCAATCCCGCAGCTGAGACCTTTACCCCGCCCCCCCCCCCCCACACACACACACACCCCACTCCAAAAACTAGTTTATTATATAGATTTATTATAAGGCTGTAGATTCAGAACCCACGTGCTCACGGTTCTAATCTAAGCCTTTGATCTGAATGTCGGATCATTGTGACCATCTCAGAGTGTTCTAATAAAGCATCCGTGTGTCTGTGGTGGTCAGGGGGGGGGGTCGGGGGGTCAACCAGGACATATCTGAGATGGGCCACCCAGGGAGTCCAATGGCGCCAGAGCCCAAATCACACCCCCGGCCAGAATTCCGGTCTTTTGGTGGTACACATAAGCACCATGTCCATGTTTATGAATTCTGTCCTCTAAGACCATTAGGAACCAAAGTGTGGGGGGAGGGGGGTACATCTGATACATCTGATAAAAGATGATGCTACCATCATCCCTCTGTTTCAACAAACTCCTGCAAGTGGGATTTCCCGTCTGTTCTGCTGTCTCCTCCCTAACTCCAGGACAGAGCCCGTCATGTGGACATGTTCTAAACAGTTCAGCAGATGGAGCATGCCTCACATACCCCACGGAGTTACCACCGGGGTCGTCTCATTATCATTACATTCTCAGGGACACGGCCGTCACTCTGAGCATACGATCTCCATTCAGTTTAAACACGAAAACTTAATATTATTAATTCGGTGGTGCAGTGGTTTGCCATGTTCTCCTCTCAGTGCTGGGGATCCAGGTTCGAATCCCGATCTGGGTGGAGTTTCTATGTTCTCCCCGTGTACAGGTTCTTTGGTTTCTTCCCATAGTCCAAAAACTGTCTTTGTGTGTCTGTAAGGGTGTAACCTCCCCCCCATAATCCTTGTAGAGGATTTAGCCGAAGATAATGAATTAATTAAATATTAATATTGTATTTACATTTTTGGTCATTAAGCAGATGCTTTTATCCAAAGCAGCTTACAATATCCCATCTTAATGTTTGGAGTCAGAGCACAGGATTGGTACAGCGCCCCCTGGAGCAATGAGGGTTACGGGTCTTGCTCAGTGACCCACATTGGTAACTTCAGTGGACTGGGATATGAACCCACAACCTTCAGCCCATCACCTGACCCACTGAGCTACCCCACCCTGCTGTAGTCCACCTGCTCCCTCTAAATATGGTGATGGATGGTGATGGATGGATGATGGAGGATGAGATGAACTGGAACAACAATTAGAAACGGGTTCTCTCCAACATCATCCGCATCTGACCTCACAAACGCTCTTCTGGATGAATGGGTGAACGTTCCCGGCGTTCCGTGTCCTGCAGAACGTTTCTCTGGATGGGTGGAGGCTGATGTAGCTGCAGAGTGGGATGTCAGGAAAGCTCATGGTTTTGTCCATGTGGTTTATAAACTGAGTTTAAGATTAAATTATCTGTTGATTCATGTTAATCCCTGATGTCATGGCTTAATGGATGCACTCCCTCTCTCTCTCTCCTCTCTCTCTCTCTCTCTCTCTCTCTCTCTCTCTCTCCTCTCTCTCTATCTCCTCTCTCTCTCTCTGGTTTTCAGAGTGAGCGGCTCCTGATTAAAGGAGGCAGGATTGTGAATGATGATTATTCTTATTATGGAGATATCTACATGGAGGATGGTGTTATTAAGTAAGATGGATTCTCTCTCTCTTTCTCAAACACACACACACACACTCCCTCTCTCTCTCTCTCTCTCTCTCTCTCTCTCTCTCTCTCTCTCTCTCACACTCTCACACACACACACACACACACACACATTTACAATTTTTGGGAAGTTATAATTTTAAAATCCCATACCCTTTATTAATGGACACTGATCTAAAGGTAGGTCGTCATCAGGAGATCAGAGTGCTGAACTCTCCGTTAATCAGACATGTAGTTACTGTTTCAGTTAATTAAATATTAATAATGAAATAACTTTCACAATGTTATATATTATTTTAGCATTACTTTTCTGAGTGAATGGGATGGATGAATCATGAAGATCAACTTAATTTGTTTAATTTACACAAAAGGCAGATTGGGGACAATCTGATCGTCCCAGGAGGAGTGAAGACCATCGAGGCCAACGGGAAAATGGTGATGCCGGGTGGCATTGACATCCACACCCACTTCCAGATGCCGTTCCGAGGGACCAGCACGGTGGACGACTTCAACCAGGGCACCATGGCAGCCCTTGCTGGAGGAACCACCATGATCGGTAAGAGGAGTGAGGAGATGCAGAGGGTCAGGTGGACCTGATCAGAGAGCAGCACAGCTTTAACAACAATAAGAACCTTTCATTAGGTTTTAAAATATATCTTTAAGCATCGCATATCAGCGAGGAATGTAAGCTCAGAGGTGCAACACACTGCTCTGGGTGAGCGATCAGACGTTTGGGTCCGCGCTACCCCGAGTGCACCCTGAGTACACCCCGAGTACAGCCCAGATACACCCTGAGTGCACTCCAAGTGCACCACAAGAACACCCGAGTACACCCTGAGTGCATCCCAAGTGCACCACAAGAACACCCCATGTACACCATAAGTGCACCCCATGTACAGCCCAAATACACCATGAGTACACCCCATGTACACATAGAGTGTACCCCAAGAACACCCCATGTACACCTAGAGTGTACCCCAAGAACACCCCATGTACACCTAGAGTGCACCCCATGTACAGCCCAAATACACCATGAGTACACCCCATGTACACATAGAGTGTACCACAAGAACACCCCATGTACACCTAGAGTGTACCCCAAGAACACCCCATGTACACCTAGAGTGCACCCCATGTACAGCCCAAATACACCATGAGTACACCCCATGTACACATAGTGTACCCCAAGAACACCCCATGTAAACCTAGAGTGTACCCCAAGAACACCCCATGTACACCTAGAGTGCACCCCATGTACAGCCCAAATACACCATGAGTGCACCCCTTGTACACATAGAGTGTACCCCAAGAACACCCCATGTACACCTAGAGTGCACCCCATGTACAGCCCAAATACACCATGAGTACACCCCATGTACACATAGAGTGTACCCCAAGAACACCCCATGTACACCTAGAGTGCACCCCATGTACAGCCCAAATACACCATGAGTACACCCCATGTACACCTAGAGTGCACCCCATGTACACCCCATTTACAGCCCATGTGCACCTAGAGTGTACCCCATGTACAACCAAAATACACCATGAATACACCCCAAGAACACCCCATGTACACCTAGAGTGCACCCCATGTACAGCCCAAATACACCATGAGTACACCCCATGTACATCTAGAGTGCACCGCAAGAACACCCCATGTACACCTAGATTGTACCCCAAGAACACCCCATGTACACCTAGTGTGCACCCCAAGAACACCCCATGTACACCTAGAGTGCACCCCATGTACACCCCAGTTACAGTCCGTGTGCACCTAGTGTACCCCAAGAACACCCCATGTACATCTAGAGTGCACCCCATGTACAACCAAAATACACCATGAGTACACCCCATGTACACATAGAGTGTACCCCAAGAACACCCCATGTACACCTAGAGTGTACCCCAAGAACACCCCATGTACACCTAGAGTGTACCCCAAGAACACCCCATGTACACCTAGAGTGCACCCCATGTACAGCCCAAATACACCATGAGTACACCCCATGTACACCTAGAGTGCACCCCAAGAACACCCCATGTACACCTAGAGTGCACCCCAAGAACACCCCATGTACACCTAGAGTGTACCCCAAGAACACCCCATGTACACCTAAAGTGCACCTCAAGAACACCCCATGTACACCTAGAGTGCACCCCTTGTACACATCATTTACAGCCCGTGTGCACCTAGAGTGTACCCCAAGAACACCCCATGTACACCTAGAGTGCACCCCATGTACACCCCATTTACAGCCCGTGTGTACCTAGAGTGTACCCCAAGAACACCCCATGTACACCTAGAGTGCACCCCATGTACAACCAAAATACACCATGAATACACCCCATGTACAGCCCATGTACACCTAGAGTGTACCTCATGTACAACCAAAATACACCATGAATACACCCCAAGAACACCCCATGTACACCTAGAGTGCACCCCATGTACAGCCCAAATACACCATGAGTACACCCCATGTACATCTAGAGTGCACCGCAAGAACACCCCATGTACACCTAGATTGTACCCCAAGAACACCCCATGTACACCTAGTGTGCACCCCAAGAACACCCCATGTACACCTAGAGTGCACCCCATGTACACCCCAGTTACAGTCCGTGTGCACCTAGTGTACCCCAAGAACACCCCATGTACATCTAGAGTGCACCCCATGTACAACCAAAATACACCATGAGTACACCCCATGTACACATAGAGTGTACCCCAAGAACACCCCATGTACACCTAGAGTGTACCCCAAGAACACCCCATGTACACCTAGAGTGTACCCCAAGAACACCCCATGTACACCTAGAGTGCACCCCATGTACAGCCCAAATACACCATGAGTACACCCCATGTACACCTAGAGTGCACCCCAAGAACACCCCATGTACACCTAGAGTGCACCCCAAGAACACCCCATGTACACCTAGAGTGTACCCCAAGAACACCCCATGTACACCTAAAGTGCACCTCAAGAACACCCCATGTACACCTAGAGTGCACCCCTTGTACACATCATTTACAGCCCGTGTGCACCTAGAGTGTACCCCAAGAACACCCCATGTACACCTAGAGTGCACCCCATGTACACCCCATTTACAGCCCGTGTGTACCTAGAGTGTACCCCAAGAACACCCCATGTACACCTAGAGTGCACCCCATGTACACCCCATTTACAGCCCATGTGCACCTAGAGTGTACCTCATGTACAACCAAAATACACCATGAATACACCCCATGTACAGCCCATGTACACCTAGAGTGTACCTCATGTACAACCAAAATACACCATGAATACACCCCAAGAACACCCCATGTACACCTAGAGTGCACCCCATGTACAGCCCAAATACACCATGAGTACACCCCATCTACATCTAGAGTGCACCGCAAGAACACCCCATGTACACCTAGATTGTACCCCAAGAACACCCCATGTACACCTAGTGTGCACCCCAAGAACACCCCATGTACACCTAGAGTGCACCCCATGTACACCCCAGTTACAGTCCGTGTGCACCTAGTGTACCCCAAGAACACCCCATGTACATCTAGAGTGCACCCCATGTACAACCAAAATACACCATGAGTACACCCCATGTACAGCCCATGTACACCCAGAGTGCACCCCAAGAACACCCCATGTACAGCCCATGTACACCCAGATTGCACCCCAAGAACACCCCATGTACACCCAGAGTGTACCCCAAGAACACCCCAGGTACACCTAGAGTGCACCCCATGTACAGCCCAAATACACCATGAATACACCCCATGTACACCTAGAGTGCACCCCAAGAACACCCCATGTACACCTAGAGTGTACCCCATGTACAACCCGTGTGCACCTAGAGTGTACCCCAAGAACACCCCATTTACACCTAGAGTGCACCCCATGTACAGCCCAAATACACCATGAGTACACCCCATGTACAGCCCATGTACACCCAGAGTGCACCCCAAGAACATCCTTTGAACACCCCATGTACAGCCAAAATACACCATGAGTACATCCAGACTACACTCTGAGGATCTCCAGCGTTCTGTCCCATTAAAGTCCGTATGTTTCTAATGGATTCAATCAGAAAGAATGAATCATCAGCGTTTGCTGTTTTCTGGCAGTGGATCATGTGATCCCCGAACCGGGCAGCAGTCTGGTGGAGGCCTTTGAAAGGTGGAGGGAATGGGCGGACGAGAAGGCCTGCTGCGATTACGCCCTCCATGTGGACATCACACAATGGAACGACAGCGTGAAGCTGGAGGTGGAGACTCTGCTGAAGGAGAAGGGTGAGTGATCACAGTCCTCACGTCCACATGAACACCTCCAGGTTCAATCAGGATGATTAATTAATAAAATAAATTAAATATTCATAACGTTATGGTGTAGAAGGAGCAAGAGAACTTCATTCGGAAATCCCACTTAGAACCACAGTTCCAAATCAGGACATCATCTACAGAGTGTCTCATTATATCAGTGGACTTTACCTTCATGTGTCTGGTGTTACGTTGTCATGGTGACAGCATCACGCCAGCAGAGCTCCATTAAAGGCCCGTGTTCTCTGATCTCCGTTTGTTCCTCTGTGTACAGGAGTGAATTCCTTCCAAGTGTACATGGCCTACAAAGATTTTTACCAGATGAGCAACAGCGAGGTGAGTCGCAGACAGCGGCGGGACGTTCAGAACGTGACCAATCGTCATTCAGACCGAGCTCGGGAACGTCTCAGATCAGAACCAAAAGCCTGCTTCCATGTGTTTAGATCAACAAAAACAAGAACGCAGAACCCAGTCCGAGTTCCCCTCACATAATAATACAGAACAGAGTTTTATTTAGCATGCAGGAGTCATTACTCCATTTTACATCCAAACTCAGTTCCCATGTGTCCGTACTCCCTGTGGCCCCTCCACCCAAATCCAAACTCCGTCCTGCACGTCCTTCGGCTGTGCAGCAAAGCCAATCAACACTTTTACACAAACCCGGCGGCAGGGAGCATTTAGAGGACAATAGAACATGCAGAGAGTTTTGGGTTTTAACTTTGGCCAGACTATGGGCACCACCAGACACACGCCCAACTGGTTTAAGTTGGGTTAACTAAAAGATTAATATGTTTGGTTGTGTTGCAGTATAAACCAAAGCTGATGATGTTCTGCAGGTTCGCTGTAGCTCTGTGCGTGCTGCAGTGTGCATTAGGGATTCTGCAGTGTAAAGGCTTTGCTGTGATGTCCTTGCTGAGTTGCAGTGTCCATTAGACCATGATGCATTGTGCTTTGGCTTTAATGCAGTGTGTAGACCTTACTGCAGTGTGCATTGATTGGTTTTGGTGTGTATACGTTCTGACTCCAAAATAACAACTCTGCACTAATCATTCCAACACACACACACACACACACACACATATATATATATATATATATATATATATATATATATATATATATATATATATATATATATATATATATATAGTGTTCATTCATTTATTCATTCATTATCTTCCGTTTTATCCTATATTAGGGTCGCGGTGGGGTTCCCCATGCCCATCCAGGGGAGAACGTTTGGAGCGCTGGGCAGATGCACCCAGGACAGGGGGGCGATCTATCACTGGGCACACACTCACTCACACACACACACACTCTATATGGGGCAATTTGGAGAATTCAGTTGACTTGATCCATGTTTTTGGACTGTGGGAGGAAACTGGAGAACCCGGAGGAAACCCACGCGGACTTGGGGAGAACATGCAAACTCAGCTCTAGGGATTCTCGGATTCCAACCGAGAATCCCTAGCGCTGAGAGGAGAACATGCTAAACCACTAAGCCACCGTGCCGCCCTGCTGTCCAGTGATAGATTGCCACCCTGTCCTGGGTGTATGTGTGTGTATATATATATATATATATATGACTCTGTACCCTCATGTAAAAGGCTTCCTCTCAGTTAGTTTATTTATTGATGTCGCAGCAGACTGTATTAAGTGATGATTTGTCAAAGTGCTCCTGAGCCCATGTGACCATGTCCATCACAGTTACATAAACCATATCTCCTGAAGGTCTGATGGTCATGTCTGATTAAGACCTGTGTCTAATCCTCCTTCTTCCTTTGTTTTCCTCTCAGCTCTATGAAATTTTCACTTTCCTCGGGGAAATGGGCGGAGTCGTGCAGGTCCACGCAGAGAACGGAGAGATCATTGCTGAGGCACGAACCAACACACACACACACACACACAACACACACCACACACAACACACAACACACAGATCTCAGATCAGCTCCTGAGATTATCTCGTGCTGTAATCATGATTTAAATGATCTCATTTAAATGATCATTTATCATAATATTCAGAAAATGGTTTGTTTTAAATGCTAAAATGTTGTGCTTTGTTCCATATTTATGTTTTTAAGGTGAAATGTGTCAGGACTTTGTGTCACTATATGAACTGAAGTATTGGAACACCCACGGGAGCTTTAATGACAATCATACTTGTTAGACCTTGTTTGGTGCACTGGGGTAAAGCAGGGTCGAATGTAAAACAGGAGATGGGCCTTCCCTAAACTGCTCCCACATACATTCATTCATTTATTTATTTATTTATTTAGGCACCAACCTATCAATAGGCACACACACTATATAGGGCAACGTTTCAGGTGCTGGGCAGATGCACCCAGGACAGGACACCAATCTATACACAAATACACTCTCTATGGGGCAATTTAGAGCACTCAATTCACCTTGAATCCATGTATTTGGACGGTGGGTGGAAACCAGTGAACCTGTGGGAAACCCACGTGGACACAGGGAGAACATGTAAACTCCGCCCAGCTTGGGATTCGAACCTGGATTCCCAGCGCTGAGAGGAGAACATGCCAACCACTAAGCTACAGCTTAATTAAACACAGCTGTGTTCACGTCCTGATTGAGAGGCGTGTCTTCTGTCCGTGTCGTGTGTCCTGAAGCCTGTGTTTTGTGGGGGCTGATCGCAGGAGCAGGCACGCATGCTGGCGATGGGCATCACCGGGCCTGAGGGGCACGTTCTCAGCCGTCCAGAGGAGGTGAGACGCTACACGACTCTTAATTAATGGAACGTTGCGTCATTAGTGTGATGACCGTATATGGCAATCACACTACAGTTATCCAGGTTTTATTATCGTAGCGTTTTCGTCTCATTTCCTTCACAACTTTCGAGACATTCTTCTCGGGACGTGTCCAGCTCATGGGACAGATGAGGGCCTGTACACAGCTGAGGAATCGCTCCACCCGTTCCCCAGATACTCCCGTTTTTCCGAAGCAAAATTCCCATTCGCTTTGCATTACGGTCATTTTTTCACTCCCCAACTCGGACAATTTTTGAGCCACAAACGCGAAACTCGCCACGTCCTGAGTGAGTTGCAGGGAAACACACACAGTACATGCGCTCCCCCACACACCTGGCCACACCCATTTTTGGTCCTATTCACGTTAAGTATTTTTTAAATAGATGGCGCTCTCAACACCGTTCCAATTGGAAACTGTCCCAGGGCTTATAGACACCCTATTACCCGGCCACGCCCACTTTTTACCTCGTTCACTGTATTACTTCGATGTACGTATGCACTGTGTCTCTGTAGTTATTATTAATTATTACTTTACTTTATTCTGTGTATTTATATAAACAAAAATTTTATTCATTAATCATTATCTTAAGTGATTTTCTTTGTATTATTTCAGATAATGCTGCTTATTATTTTATTATTTTTATTACATACTATACTTATATATTTGTATTATTTCAGATGATTGCTGTAACTGTGTGGACACTACACACTGTATTTACACTATTTATTTGTGTGTGTGTGTGTGTGTGTGTGTGTGTGTGTGTGTGTGTGTGTGTGTGTGTGTGTGTGTGTAGTTGGAAGCAGAGGCAGTGTACCGTGCCATCACCATTGCCAGCCAGACCAACTGCCCCGTCTATATAACCCGCGTTATGAGTAAAAGTGCTGCTGACATCATCGCACAAGCTCGAAAAAGAGGCAAGAGCGTTCTAACCGCTTACAAATGTTGTTGTGAGGGTGCAGGTGCAGCCACACCCCACACCGACACACCCCACACCGACACACCCCACACCGACACACCCCACACCGACACACCCCACACCGACACACCCCACACCGACACACCCCACACCGACACACCCCACACCGACACACCCCACACCGACACACCCCACACCGACACACCCGACACACCCCACACCGACACACCCCACACCGACACACCCCACACTCACACACCCCACCGACACACCCCACACTGACATACCCCACACCGACACACTCCACACCGACACGACACGACACACCCCACACCACACCGACGCACCCCCCACACCGACACACCCCACACCCCACACCGACACCCCACACCGACACCCCACACCGACACACCCCACACCGACACACCCCACACCGATACACACACACACCGACGCACTCCACACCGACGCACCCCACACCGACGCACCCCACACCGACGCACCCCACACCGACGCACCCCACACCGACGCACCCCACACCGACGCACCCCACACCGACGCACCCCACACCGACGCACCCCACACCGACAAACCCCACACCGACAAACCCCACACCGACAAACCCCACACCGACACACCCCACACTGACACACCCCACACTGACACACCCCACACTGACACACCCCACACTGACACACCCCACACCGATAAACCCCACACCGATAAACCCCACACCGATAAACCCCACACCGATACACCCTACACTGACACATGCCACACCTATCACAGTGTATATATACAGAGTGCTGGATTATCACCACACCACCTCCAGGAGCCCGTCAGCGACCCCGCCCAGCACACGGCTCTTCAGAGCTCATCTGAGATCTCAGAATGCAGCTGTCCTGATTCGAGCTGCAGGGGTAAAACAGGTGGTGCTTTCTGAGAGCAGCAGGTGTACTGTCACTGCTGAACCCGGGATACTCCACCACCTAAACACCACCCTCCACCATCAGCCTGCCTGCAGCATCCTGTATCATTAGTGGAGGATTAGAGGATGGAGAACACACACACTCTGCAGCATAATGACCTGCTGCCTCTGATTCTACATCCACAAGGGGGAGCAGTAACACACACACTCTCACCACCATGTCAGTGTGTCTGAGGTACTGAGAATCATCTACCACTCTAATAACACCTGCTCTGATCATCAGAGAACATACCAAAGGGGTATGTAGAGGAACCAATGGACTACAGAATGGAACTGTAGAACTACAAACCCCATCTGTCTGATCAGTGGTGGTGATGTCATAAGGTCGGTGTATGTCTGTGTCTGATCCACACTTTTGTAATTGAGGATGTTCTTCTTTAAAGGGAACGTGGTTTTCGGCGAAGCCATCACCGCCAGCCTGGGGACGGACGGGACGCACTACTGGAGCAAGAACTGGGCCAAGGCGGCGTCGTATGTGATGTCTCCACCGCTCAGTCCTGACCCGACGACCCCTGACTACCTGAACACAATGCTGGCAAGGTAACCACACACACATACACAAACACACACACACACACACATACATACATATACACACATTTGCACACCTTCACAGAAGAACCTACAGCTGAAACCCGTTCTCCTGTTCTGTTAATGACCCAGCACTGAGTAGTCAATCACAGCACATCATGGTACCTAAATCAGTCCACACATTTCTGACCCGAGATCTATTTTTATAGTGGACAGGTCATGTGATCTACCAGGTTCACCCTTTTTAAAGTTTTAATGTTGAAACGTTCACACACCCCACCCGAACGATCAAACACACACACCGCATACAGCACAAACACACAGCAACCCCTGCGACCCACATCCCCCCAAACAGAACGTGAACATTAATAAAAGCATCAAACATAGAACACATAGAACCCTGCTGCATGGCATGCTGGGAAGTTAAGGTAATTATAATAATTGGTGGTAGTTATGGTAACAGTATGCGGGTCCATTACATTGCCCCACCCACCTTTAGAAGCAGTTTGAATGGAACGGATATTTAAATGAGGTGTGATTGAGGCACAGGGGCGTGGCCTCGCACAGGATTTGGGAAGAAAGAGAGAGAGAGAGAGAGAGAGAGAGCAGAGGTCACTCACAGAGTCAATCACGATTCAGAACGACTCACAGTGTGTGTGTGTGTGTGTGTGTATATGTTTGTTGAGTCTGTGTTTGTGTGTGTGTTGAGTCTGTGTATATGTGTGTGTGTGTTTTTGAGTCTGTGGTTGTGTGTGCGTGTGTGTTTGTGTGTGTATGTTTGTTGAGACTGTGTTTGTGTTGAGTCTGTGTATGTGTGTGTGTGTTTGTTGAGTCTGTGTTTGTGTGTGTATGTTTGTTGAGACTATGTGTTTGTGTGTTTGTGTTGAGTCTGTGTATGTGTGTGTGTGTTTATTGAGTCTGTGTTTGTGTGTGCGTGTGTGTTTGTGTGTGTATGTTTGTTGAGACTATGTGTTTGTATATGTGTGTTGAGTCTGTGTACGTGTGTGTGTGTGTGTTGAGTCTGTATGTATGTGTGTGTATTGAGTCTGTGTGTGTGAGTGTGTGTGTTGAGTCTGTGTGTGTGAGTGTGTGTGTTTGTAGTATCTGTGTGTGTGTGTTGAGTATGTGTGTGGGTATGTTGATTCGGTGTGTGTTTAGGGTGTGTGTGTGTGTGTGTGTTTATAGTGTCTGTGTGTGTGTGTTGAGTCTGTATGTGTGTGTGTTTATAGTGTCTGTGTGTGTGTGTGTTGTGTGTGTGTGTTATGTGTGTGTGTGTGTGTGTGTGTGTGTTTCTGATACTGTGCTGTAATTAAAGAGCTGATGTCACAGTGCTGTGGGCTGTGATTGGTGTATTGATCACATCTGATCACACACTGCTTTATTAGATGTCGTAGTCCACGGCGAGCTCTCAGGACACTCAGGACACTCAGGACACGTGACCCCTGCTGCTTTATTATATAAGAAAGCTTTGATCTTTTTAATTATGTAATTACAATAATTATAATATTGTTCCATGAGTGTGTCCGAGCTTCCTTCATC
>JAFMOC010000067.1:1982500-2060000 GCA_019802505.1 Corydoras sp. C115 | reverse complement strand
ATCGTAAGGGGCATAAGGGGTATCTTCAGAATCATTATCAGGGGCATCTTAAAGGTATCTTAGAGATATCATCAGGGGCATCGTCGGGGCCTCAGAGGTTTCCTCAGGGGCATCATCAGAGGTATTGTAAGAGGCATCGTTGGGGGTAATGTTGGGGGCATCTCAGAGTTATCGTCAGAGCTATCGTTATCATCAGGGGCATTACTTTATTAAAACCTTAATTCCAGCTCTGTGGTTCCTCAGGCAGACTGAACAGGGTTGATTTGTATGTTCTCCATGTTGCAGATGGCCGTTTTGAAGGCGGTCCCCCGGGGCATGTATGACGGCCCTGTGTCTGACTTCAACCCCATGTCCAGAGGAGGCACTCCCTCCGCCTCCAACCGAAACTCCCCGACCAAAGCTCCATTCAGGAACCTCCATCAGTCGGGATTCACCCTCTCAGGTCTGCTTCCTGCCTACATCAGAGACGCCGAGCATGCTCTGTATACAGCATCCATGATGTATCTAAAAATCTTCTTTTCCCCAACACCCAGGTCCTGAGGAGGCTCCCATCAGGCCTGCGGGAAGGCGCGTCATGGTGCCCCCTGGTGGCCGCTCCAACATCACGTCTCTCAGTTAAAGAGCCTGAGAACCTGAGGAAAGAGGGCAGAATGAATAAATAAGATGAACCACACTCGGGGGGGACAGTCGGGGGACAAAAAAACTGGTCAAGATCTCAAACAAAGAACAAAAAACTGAATCCTCAAGCCTTACTTTCCCAAAATTCGTATCTGTTTTTAATGTAATGCAGCACAGTAGTACCTCTCCCAGTAGAAAGTAAGGAAAATCCATGCAAACCATGTCATTTAACAAAGAATGGTGCTTAAATTTCATGCAGGCGTTCAGGTGGCGGATTATTAACCATGCACATCGACTCAAACGCTTAAAGTGAAGGGAATCTGGGAGAAGAACCAGAGAAGGGGTCTCAGAGAGACGCTCAGATCCTCGTCCATGTTAGATAGTAGCTGTTTTTATTGATTGTAGTGAATATAGTGACTTTATTTCGTAAGAAGACGAGCCGGGGCAGCAGCGTGGCACTTTGTCGTAGGATTTGTTGTACCAGCCTTTTAAATCTGTCCAGACATGTCTTCAGAACCTTCACCAGGAACCATCCCAGAAAGATCAGCTGAACTCATTTCAACCAGTTTGAAGATGAAGCCTTGCTGAGACCTTGGTGTTTCGGTGGTGGATGTCAGAGTGGTGGTGTGAGTTTGTATGATTGGGACCCCACACAGCAGGTCTTATGAGAGTGATGGATGATGGTGGTGTCACTGCAGTACCAAGAATCATCCACCACCCTAATAACACCTGCTCTATGGGGGGCCCTGATGATCAGAGAACTTAACGTTGAATTAGAGAACTCTAGAACTACAAAGTGGCCGTTGAATTCCGTAAACACGGTTCTAAAGGAGAGGGTTCTGAAGGTTCAGAGGACATGTCCGCTCGAAGCTCAGTGTCCGCGCGAGCTGCCCCTCCGACTCTGCCGTGGTTCCGTTGTTTTTTTAAACTGTTCGTTCATTTACAGTCGAAAGTTTGGAAACCGTGAACAAACTGGTGAAATGTAAAATGTTCCTTAATAAACTGAAAGCCTTTGATCCCGTCTCTCTGGATTTCTGCCGTCCGTCCGTCCGTCTGTCCGTCGGCATGGGGAGCATTACAGTTTGGATGAAGGTGTGGAACTGTTGAGCTCTTATGACATCACCGTTTAGGGTGGTTCCCCATCTGCAGATCCAGCAGTTTGTAATCTAATGGGAAGTGTGTGTCTGCATGTGTGAGGTCAGACACCGATGTTGGATCAGAGGACTGGTTCACAATCTCTGTTCTAGTTCATCTCAGATGGACTTGAGGACCTGGCTTTGTGCAGGCATGCTGGAACAGCAAAAGGGCCTTCCCCAAACTGTTTCCACAAACCTAAAAGCATTCAATCAAGCATTCATATATTAATTGTCTTCCAAATAATGCTGTACTAGGCTTTTTTTTTTTTTTTTTTTTTTTTTGGGGGGGGGGGGCAATCTATCACTCACACACACAAGTACACACACTATATGGGGCAATTTAACATTCAGTTTACCTTGATCCATGTGTTTGCACTGTCAGAGGAAAACCAGAGAACCCAGGCGTTTGAGAACATGCAAATTATCTAGCGTTACAGATCTGTGTTTCAAAAATGAGGCAAAAGTATGTGAACCCTCAGCATAAAGTTCATTAAAGGGTTAAATTAATTTCATTAAGGGTTTTAATTAATAGGATGTAATCCTGTAAGTGTTTAATTTAAAGAACAGATGAAGAGTTCTGAGGGCCTCAGGTGGAGCTGATGCCTTTTGAGTTTAAAGAGGTTTCAAACTTTAAAACGCAGCTGAATTTCAGTAAGTTTTTAATATTAATTAATTACAAATCTAAAACAATAATAAAGTCTTTAATTGGTGTAAATTGATGAAGCTGTTTTAAGACTAAATTTTATGTATAGGTTGATTTTCATTCTGTTTTATTGATCTTTTAATCTTCTTTCAGGTTTTATGGGGACAGAACCACTGAAGGTGCATCAGCGCCACCTACTGAGCTGGAGGTGCGCTTTGATTGGATAGTAAATTGGAGGGGGGACTTATGATTGTTAAAATTAAAAAGAGGGGGGGGGGGGGAATTAGTTTTTTTTTTTATAAAGTTTAAGTTTACACAAACTATACAGGAGTTCAGTATGCTCTGTTCAGAATTCAGAATCAGCACACTGACGTTATTATACCACATTTGCACGTTAGAATATTTAATTAATATCTCAGGGTTCATTAACATTCAGATCTGTCTGATATTCACATGATTTATACAGGATTCTTTTTAAATGAACAATATTAAACTACAGCAGTTTACAGCATGAGGTCATGTGATCACAGTGCACCTTTAATTTGAATAATATTAAAAATGGCATTAGAAGTTATAATGTCATCATCCGCTTTATCCTCTATTAGGGTCGCGTGGGGTTCCCCATGCCCATCCAGGGGAGAACGTTTTGGGCGCTGGGCAGGTACACCCAGGACAGGACACCAATCTATCTCTGGGCACACACTCTATATGGGGCAATTTGGAGAACTCAATTGACTTAATCCATGTTTTTGGACTGTGGGAGGAAATCGGAGAACCCGGAGGCAACCCACGCGGACACGGGGAGAACATGGAAACTCCACCCAGATGGGGATTCGAACCGGGAATCCCTAATGCGCTGAGAGGAGAACACGCTAAACCACTAAGCCACCGTGCCGCCCTACAATATACTAGTACTAGTGATTTGATCAGGTTCTCCGTTGTTGCACCGTTTGTAGTTGTCCAGCAGATGGCAGAATAAGACCAACTGAAACCTTGTACAGGACTCAAGCCCTGCACTGTGACTTACACTCGATGACGACATTAATAACATTACGTTTGGTTCTCTCAACCGACCATCTTATTAAAATCTAATGTCATATTTCTACATTAATTCTCATTTATATCATCTCCACTGGGCATAAGGATGAGGTTTGTAGTTCTACAGGTGCATTCTGTAGTCCAGCTGTTCCTTTATACACTGTTAGTTCACGTCACTCTGTTCTCGGGTGATCAGGACCCCCTGGAGAGCAGGGATTATTAGGGTGGTGGATGATTCTCAGTGCTCCAGTGAGTTTAAGTAGCCTCTCAGACGCTGAGGACCTGGACGGCCGAGCCAAACTGTTGAGTTGTAATTAGGAAAGCTATCTCTGATTGTTTTAATACTCGCTACCCGGCCTTGAGTTGCGTGATGTTCAACACGTCAGAGTGCAGAGTAGCTGAACGACTTCATGTATTAATGATGGTGAGGTTGGGCTCATGGTCAGACCTTCTCTGTAGATGGAGGTCCATTTGTATTCGAGTACCGCGTTCCTAAATCACTTCAGTTTTGCTAAAAGCGTTCCAGCTTGTCGTCTTCAAATTGTTGCGTATTGAAGCCGAGCTTCAGGACATCCTCTGAGGCGCAGCGCTCGCTGTGATTAGGCCCGACCGCCGCGCCGGCGGGATGCTCCACCACCTCATTTGTTTTTAAATGATGCATTGGAATGCAGTGTCAGGGCTCTTCAAGGATACATTTAGCGTATGTGCCGGTGTGCACTGCTGCCAAATTTACGTCAATTATGCACGGTGCGTCCAAGGTCAGCGGAGGGCACCACTCCAGTGTTTTACACTGAGAGAACTAATTCAGAGAATAAGACACTTATTGCTCGTCTACAGGCAGATAAGTGGATGTGGGGTGACGTGAGGGAGGTGGGAAGTGAGGGAGGTGAAGCCACGGTGATGCCATCGGCCCTTCTGGATCAAACTACCAGTTTAAAAATACACGGAGCAAAGAAATGAAGGTTAAATCCTTTATTTTCACGGCTGTTAGCTGACCGAACATGTGTGTGTGTGTGTGTGTGTGTGTGTGTGTGTATGTGTGTGTGATGCAAAGCGAGAGCATCTGCATCAAGGGACACTCCCGTGGCTCAGACAGCGTCCCCCGAGAGGAAAATCTGTTTAGCACCCGACGGCAATAATTCAATAAATCTGGCAACCCTCCCAGAGTATCTCATTGTTATGGTTTACAGGTATCACACTTTCATTTCTCAAGAGCCTGAAAGAAAACACCGCGTCCTTGAACACAGCTCCACTCGACCCCCAGCCAACATATTTGGGATGAACAGAGACCGTGAGCCAAGACATCGGTGCCTGACCTCCCGAGTGCACATCTGGATTACACGCCAAAAAGTAAAGTGTACTCTCTTATAGCTGCAAATTAAAATAGGAGGGCGTTCAGTGTCCTTGTGTTTGGCATGTTCTCCTCACAGTGCTGGGGATCCACGTTCGAAACCCAATCTGGGTGGAGTTGGCATGTTCTCCCCATGTCCACATGGATTCGCTCTGGGTTCTCTCCTTACCCTAACATGTATTCAAGGTAACCTGATTTGCCCTATGTAGTGTGTGCAGTGATACTTTGCCCCCCCGTCCTGGGTGTATCTGCCCAGCGCCCGAAACATTCTCCCCTGTATGGGCATGGGGAACCCCCCTCCCGCCTTGCAAACCTAGTAGAGGATAACGTGTAAGATAATGAACGATGTACTGAGATGTGTAATGTGTAGACGTCTGTATGGAGCAGTTAGGTGGCGATGGCGAGCAGCCGGGTGGATACAGTGGTGGTTTAAATTCATTCATTCATTCATTCTTTCCCACTTTATCCTCTATTAGGGTCGCGGTGGGGTTCCCCATGCTCATCCAGGGGAGAACGTCTCAGGCGCTGGGCAGATAGACCCAGGACAGGGCGCCAATTCATCGCTGGGCACACACTCACTCACACAGACACACTCTATTTGGGGCAATTTTGAGAATTCAGTTAACTTGATCCATGTTTTTGGACTGTGGGAGGAAACCGGAGAACCCGGAGGAAACCCACGCAGACACGGGGAGAACATGGAAACTCCACCCAGATGGGGATTCGAACCGGGAATCCCTAGTGCTGAGAGGCGAACGTGCTAACCACTAAGCCACCGTGCCGCCCTCAGTGGTGGTGTAAATGTGCTCTTTAAATATCATGGCTTCTTTTCCTTTCCCTCATTAGCAGAAAGCCCCTCTCCCCGCTCTGAATACCGACCGTGGGTACGGCAGACGTGAACCTCGGTGGCATCGTACGTACGTGAATTCCCACGCTGTGAAAATAACAGGGCTCGCGGGGATCTGCGGAGATTCAGAACAACTCCACCACCGTCGACAGGAAGCTCCGCAGTCTGTAAGTGAGAGAGGCCGGTCCCTTTTACTCCCTCATGACCCTTTTTTAGGGACCACATTTTTCTGCCGCTGTCATTGGCTGTTTCTCAGACACAGCAGAACCTCATGATCTGAAAACAAATCCATTCAATTAAGAAAACTGAGAAACAACCGAGAGGCATTCAGTGAGCTGAAGAGTTCTAAAAAAAACGTTCTTATGAGACTTTTTAACACGGTTTCTGTCCTCTACCGGCCCCTGGTGGTATTACTGCCACCTCAGGAATGGCCCAACAGCGCACACTATTGGGTCCTGGTGTTATTGTTTGGTATTCTGTGTAATCTGGAGCAGCTGTGTAGGGTTTGTCATTCCATCCATTATCTTTCGCTTTTTCCTCTATTAGGGTCGCGGGGGGGGTTCCCCATGCCCATCCAGGGGAGAACGTTTCGGGCGCTGGGCAGATACACCCAGGACAGGGCGCCAATCCATCGCTGGGCACACACTCACTCACACACACACACTCTATATGGGGCAATTTTGGAGAATTCAATTGACTTGATCCATGTTTTTGGACTGTGGGAGGAAACTGGAGAACCCGGAGGAAACCCACGTGGACACGGGGAGAACATGGGAACTCCACCCAGATTGGGATTCAAACCGGGAAGTGCAATATATACATTATATACATAAAGTGCATTAGCGCGGTGGGGTTCCCCATGTCCATCCAGGGGAGAACGTCTCAGGCGCTGGGCAGATACACCCAGGACAGGGCGCCAATCCATCGCTGGGCACACACTCACTCACACACACACACTCTATATGGGGCAATTTTGGAGAATTCAATTGACTTGATCCATGTTTTTGGACTGTGGGAGGAAACTGGAGAACCCGGAGGAAACCCACGTGGACACGGGGAGAACATGGGAACTCCACCCAGATTGGGATTCAAACCGGGAAGTGCAATATATACATTATATACATAAAGTGCATTAGCGCGGTGGGGTTCCCCATGTCCATCCAGGGGAGAACGTCTCAGGCGCTGGGCAGATACACCCAGGACAGGGCGCCAATCTATCGCTGGGCACATACTCACTCACACAGACACACTCCATATGGGGCAATTTGGAGAACTCAATTGAATTGATCCATGTTTTTGGACTGTGGGAGGAAACCGGAGAACCCGGAGGAAACCCACGCGGACACGGGGAGAACATGCAAACTCCACCCAGATTGGGATTCAAACCGGGAATCCCTAGCGCTGAGAGGCAAACGTGCTAACCACTAAGCCACCGTGCCACCCTGTGTAGGGTTTAATGATAATTAATTCTTATTTGCCGGTAAATCCGTTCAATCCGGTTCAGCTGTGTTTTCCGTCATGTGACTACCTGCTATATGTTTTAATGCCTTGCCAACAGAGGTGCCAACTGTATTACAAATACACAGTATCATACACCATGGTTCCGCAGTGGGGGCCAGTTCCATACAGGTTACTATGATGTCATGAGATTTCCATGAACATCTTCGGCTCTGTGCTGAGAACCTGGAGATCATTTCCAGAAACTGAATGTAAATGGATATGGACAGTTATGTCTTTTTATGGTAAAGTAAAAACATTAGTAGTGGCTGAAATGCCGGGGCAGATTGGCCGTCTGGGGTACTGGGAGTTGGACAAATTAAACCCCAGGCGATGGAACATACTCAGCTCCGCTTCCTCTAAATGCTAAATAAATGCTGTGCGTTTCTGATTGGTCCGTGCCAGAGATCCGTTTGCCCGTGGGCTTCAGAGGTGCGGACGTTTCTCAGCCTGCAAAGTTTAAAAATCTGAGTTAACCTACAGAGGGATGGAATATTCCGAGTTTGCAGAAGTTCTAAAGCTGCGTATCTAAACCCTCAGCATTTTTACGTTTAGAAAAACGTTATTTAGGAAACGAAGTACAGAACCATTTATTTATTAATTGGGGATTTAACATGTTCATTCGACGGTTTACGAACCCCTTACTGTGACTGTCCAACATCAACTCACCCCTGAGCACCCATGACTGCACCAACGGCCACTGAGCTGTCTCTTCATTAGAGGTTGCTATGGTGTTCCAGGTGGTTGCTATGTGACTCCATGTTTTTGGACTGTGGGACGACACTGGAGAACCCAGAGGAAACCCACGAGGACACGGGGAGAACATGCAAAGTCCACCCAGATTGAGATTTGAACCTGGATCCCAGGTTCAGGAGAACAGGTAAATCACTAAACCACTTTCATTAATTAAATAATGCATTTGTTTCTTAATAAATTAATAACCAATAATAAGAAGCATATCATAGGCACCGAGTTACCGACCATCGAGGACATACATGGGCAGGGCGGGAAACATCACGTGAAACAGGATGTTACAGGCATCTCCGTTCCTGCACCAGTAGACTTAGGACAGTTTTTCCCGAGGCGGAGATCCTGGTGAACGCTACATACACTTTAAAAATCATTACACAACCACCTCACTGCACCTTCTGTTCTTTAACATACTTTAATTAGTAGTCATTTATATTGTTGCTAAAGTATGGACATAACAATATCTATATAGTATCTATATTTACATGTTTGTATTTTGAATATGTATATGTGTTTATAACAACCCATAACCTTATTACTGCATCCATCCATCATCTTCCACTTTATCCTCTACTAGGGTTGTGGGGAGGGGGGGGTTCCCCATGCCCATCCAGGAGAGAACGTTTCGGGCACTGGGCAGATACACCCAGGACAGGGGGGCAATCTATCACACACTACATAGGGCAAATCAGGTTACCTTGAATCCATGTTAGGGTTAGGAGAGAACCCAGAGCGAATCCATGTGGACATGGGGAGAACATGCCAACTCCACCTAGACTGGGCACACACTCACTCACACACACACACACACACACACACACACACACACACTATATGGGGCAATTTGGAGAACTCAATTGCCCATGATCCATGTTTTTGGACTGTGGGAGGAAACCGGAGAACCCGGAGGAAACCTACGCGGACACGGGGAGAACATGCAAACTATATATATATATATATATATATATATATATATATATATATATAGAGAGAGAGAGAGAGAGAGAGAGAGAGAATTGATACTGTATACTTTATATGACATTTAATAATTTATTAATTATTAATAATTAATGAATTAATAATTATTAATAATTTATGAATAATAAAATGTAATAATTTAATAATTTCACTTTTTTTGTACACACACACACATATATATATATATATATATATATATATATATATATATATATATATATATATATACAGTTGTGATCAAATTTATTCAACCCCCACTGAAATAAAGTGTTTTGGCCAGTTTGACATTGATTTGGATCATTTCAGTCATCTTACAATTATATCAAAGAGGCACTTATAAATTAGACAAATATAACATAATATTTATGATGGAATAACCACAAATGTCTTTACTGTGCTCACATCATTATCAGTTTTATTCAACCCCCTAGTGACATTATTTTTTAGTACTTAGTACAACATCCTTTTCCAGTTATGACAGCTTTCAAGCGTGAAGCATAGCTTGACACAAGTGTCTTGCAGCGACCTATGGGTATCTTAGCCCATTCCTCATGGGCAAAAGCCTCCAGTTCAGTCACATTCTTAGGCTTGCGCACTGCAACTGCCTTCTTTAGGTCCCACCAGAGGTTCTCAATTGGATTTAAGTCTGGTGATTGCGATGGCCACTCTAGAATGTTCCAGCCTTTCATGTTCAACCATGCTCTAGTGGACTTGGATGTGTGCTTCGGATCATTGTCCTGTTGGAAGGTCCAAGGTCTCCCAAGCCGCAGGTTTGTGACTGACTCCATCACATTTTCCTCCAAGATCTCCTGGTACTGAAGGGAATTCATGGTACCCTGCACACGTTGAAGCTTTCCTGTACCATTAGAAGCAAAACAACCCAAAGCATAATTGACCCCCCGCCATGCTTCACAGTAGGCAAGGTGTTCTTTTGTTCATAAGCTGGTTCTTCCTCCTCCAAACATAGCGCTGGTCCATTGTCCCAAACAGTTCTAATTTAGTTTCATCTGACCACAGTACACTGTCCCAAAACCTTTGTGGCTTGTCCACATGACTTTTGGCATACTGCAGTCGACTTTTCTTGTTCTTTGGAGTCAGCAAGGGGGTGCGCCTGGGAGTTCTGGCATGGAGGTCTTCGTTATGCAGTGCGCGCCTTATTGTCTGAGCTGAAACTTCAGTGCCCACATCTGACAGGTCTTTTTTCAGTTCCTTAGCAGTCACGCAGGGATTTTTCTCCACATTACGCTTCAGGTAGCGCACAGCAGTCGCGGTCAGGATCTTCTTTCTGCCACGACCAGGTAACGTTTCCACTGTGCCCTTTAACTTGAACTTGCGAATGATACTTCCGATAGTGTCTCTTGGAATATTTAACAACTTCGCAATCTTTTTATATCCATTGCCATTCTTGTGAAGAGCAATAATCTCTTCTCTTGTCTTCTGGGACCACTCTCTTGCCTTCACCATGCTTGTAAACACACCAGTAGATGTCTAGAAGGAACTGAGTATCACAGTCCTTTTAAATCTGCCTAATTGGTGCTTATCATGCTTGATTGCTGCTCGTTGACATCCACAGGTGTTTTCAATACCTGATTGAAAACACTGGAATGAACCTCTGTTCTTATGAGTGGTAGTTGTAAAGGGGTTGAATAATTGTGTCAATGAAGAAATCACAAAAAGGCCATTTAATAATTTATGACAAAAACAATTGATGCTATCTTAGTTGCATTTAGTTCTTTAACAAGTCCTTGTAAGATTTCATTATGAACACAATTACAAATGTGCACTGAATTCCATAAAACCCTTCGCAGCATTGGGGGTTGAATAAATTTGATCACAACTGTATATATATATGTTTATACACATCTTTACAGTATTCAATGCACCTCTCACTGTTACTAATGCACTTTATGTATATAATGTATATATTTCACTTCTGGTTAGATATTAACTGCATTTCATTGGCCCTGCTCTCGTACTCTGCACAATGACAACGTTGAATCTAATCTAATCTAATCTAAGATTATTAATCATACTTTTGTATCTTTGTTTTCTTACAGATCAGTGCAGAAGCCGATGTTATATTCTGTATAAATGTAAAACATTCTAAAGGTTTACAGAAAGGCCGGCCGTTTGTTGAGTTTGGTGCTGAGTCAGCAGTCACAGTGAGGATGATGTGTCTCTACAGATGTTAAATGTTTGTTGCTCCTGCACGGCAGAACGTTGCCGTGGTGGCTGCTCAGGCAGGTTAGTGGCTGGCAGAAGTAGAGCAGAATAATGGAATGAGACGAGGCCTCCAGATCAATCCCGGTTTGGCTTCCATCAGTCAGCGCAATTAATCACGCCGCTGCCGCGGAACACGAAGTTAAAAATAAAAGGCCTGCCGTGGACGAGCGGTTAATTACCAATACACCGCCAGAACAAGATGAAAATAAAGAATAAAAACACACGACGTAAGAAACGTGAAAATGAAACTGCAGACGATGAACGGCGACGCAAACAAAGACGAGTCACATGGTGCTATGGGATTATTTTAATTTGAGAAATTAGAAAACTGTGACTTCAAAATACTGTCTGCTCATTAAAGAGCTTTACATAATAACCTGATCTTAACAAAATTACACTATGGACAAATCAGGACACACACATTAGACCTGCAGGAGCGTTTAGAACACCTCAGAACATCAGTGTGTCTGTCCATCGTGAAGAACGTTCGTGAGGTCAGACGCTGATGTTGGATGAGAGATCGTGACTCTTGATCTTGGTTCGAATTCATCCCAATGATGAACAGAACAGGACCAGTAGTATAGTGCTACTAGCCAGATCCGCAAACCTGAATGTCTGTTCCACCAGCTCAGAGGACTGTTCTGCCAACCCCAAGGACCGTTCCATCAACCCAGAAAACCATACCCCCAACCTGAAGGTCTGTTCCGTCAACCCCAAGGACCAGTCCACCAACCCCAAGGACCGTTCCACCAAATCAGAGGACCATTCTGCCAACCTGGAGGTCTGTTCCGTCAACCTGGAGGACCATACCACCAACCTGAAGGGTCTGTCCAACCAACCCCAAAGACTGTTCCACCAACCCAGAAGACCATACCCCCAACTTGGAGGTCTGTTCCGTCAACCCCAAGGACCAGTCCACCAACCCCAAGGACTGTTCCGCCAAATCGGAGGACCATTCCGCCAACCTGGAGGTCTGTTCCGTCAACCCGAAGGACCATACTGCCAACCTGAAGGGTCTTTCCAACCAACCCCAAGGACCATACCCCCAACCTGGAGGTCTGTTCCGTCAACCCCAAGGACCAGTCCACCAACCTCAAGGACCGTTCCGCCAAATCGGAGGACCATTCCGCCAACCTGGAGGTCTGTTCCGTCAACCCGGAGGACCATACAGCCAACATGAAGGGTCTGTCCAACCAACCCGCCAACCTCAAGGTAAACATCTCCACTTCTCTAAATAATTTCTCGGTTGACCTGGGAACGCCTCGGTGTACCTCCTGAGGATCTGGACGAGGTAGCTGGGGATAGGGGTGGAGGATGGATTAATGGATTAGACATATATATGGCATTAAAATGTTAAACTGGTTCCTAAACTCTTAAAAGGGAACTGATACAGGAACCATCTGCAGCCCGGGGTCTGTCTTTATGTCCCAGTTGTCCAGTTCATGACGATAAACACGAGGCTCAACAGCATTATGATGAATCCCAACACCACAAACAAGGCCGCCTGCAAAAAAACAACAACACAACACACGTTTGCGTTAACATTTTACTCAAAACTGCAAAAGTTTTTTGTGTAAATGTAAATACAGAATGTTTTACTGAATCACTGACTACATTCTGTAATAAGAATCAGTTCTGATGTTTAATGCCTGTGAAAATATTGGGAAATAATCCCAATGAGACACCCCCCCCCACACACACACACACACACGACCCTGATAGAGAATTAAGTGGAAGATTATGAATGAATGAATATCTTGTACTTTGTACTGAGTCAATTAACAAATTTCAGCATTTTAAATTGCTAAAATTGCTTACACTACCACATTACCTAATCTAACACACACAGGTTTTCGACCATATATATATATATATATATATATATATATATATATATATATATATATATATATATATAGGGGTGTAACAGGGCCTTACGGTTCGGTACACGCTTTCCTATTTACATTTACATTTAGTCATTTAGCAGACGCTTTTATCCAAAGCGACTTACAAATGAGAATATTACAAGTCAGAAGTTATGCAGAACAAATTAACTAACGAGCTCTACAGTGGGTCAAACACGGGCGGGTGGTAGGCGTTGTGAAGCATGTTTTTGGAAACATTAAGAATATGCTGACGCGTTTTGGGAAGAATCATCCACATCGAGAACCAGAGCTCATAATCTCCGCTACTTTTTACACTAACGTAATTAAACCCACAGTTTTATTGGCTGGGCAGCACGGTGGCTTAGTGGTTTAGCATGTTCTCCTCTCAGTGCTAGGGATTCCCGGTTCGAATTCCCATCTGGATGGAGTTTCCATGTTCTCCCCGTGTCCGCGTGGGTTTCCTCCGGGTTCTCCAGTTTCCTCCCACAGTCCAAAAAACATGGATCAAGGTCAATTGAGTTCTCCAAATTGCCCCATATAGAGTAAGTGTGTGCCCAGTGATAGATTGGCGTCCTGTCCTGGGTGTCTCTCCCCTGCGCCCGAAACGTTCTCCCCTGGATGGGTATGGAGAACCCCCCCCCCACCACCCTAATAGAGGATAAAGCGGACGATAATGGATGGATGTTTAAGGCTATATAAACGGCTCCCTCACTCGTATAAACACTTCATATGATAATAAACACTTTGAAACGTACAGAAAACTTTTAATGCCACCCCCCAATACCACCCCTGGCTGTACCATACTGAAGCGTAAGGTCTATACCCCGTTGTGAACCGAACCTTGACTTATATTATATATTCTATATATGTGATGTATGTATACCAGGATCTTTGGGCGGGAGTTCATGGGCTCCTGTTCGTGTGGGATGATTCTGATGTAAAATATTCCCGGCAGAATGAAGAGCAGCCCTGGTGCAGTTGTAGCTCCTGGAGGGACAAAGCCATAAACATAATTTAAGGTCATAAGCACTTAATAAACTGCGCTTGTTTTTTGGAGTCATACCCTAATTAGTAATTTAGTCCATTACTAGGTAAAAAAAAAAAGTTAACGTAAGAAGACTTTAAAGTCCGGAACTGACCGATGAAGCCAAAGATTTCTATAATGCTCGGCACGAAGATGACGAGCACGTTGCAGATGATGATAAGTAAAATGGCTGTGCCCGTATGGCGCCCCCAGTGGAAAGGTTGGTTTGGATAGAGTAGCTGCAGTAGCGCTTGGCGAATCTGAGGACAAACGTAAATCCTGTTAGAACAGCAACAAACATCCATCCATCCATCCATCCATCCATTATCTCCCACTTTATTCTCTATTAGGGTCACGTGGTTCCCCATGCCCATCCAGGGGAGAACGTCTCGGCCGCTGGGCAGATACACCCAGGACAGGGGGGCAATCTATCGCTGGGCACACACTCACTCACACAGACACACTCTATATGGGGCAATTTGGAGAACTCAATTGACTTGATCCATCTTTTTTGGACTGTGGGAGGAAACCGGAGAACCTGGAGGAAACCCACGTGGACACGGGGAGAACATGCAAACTCCACCCAGATGGGGATTCCAACCGGGAACCCCTAGCGCTGAGAGAACATGCCAACCGCTAAGCCACCATGCTGCCCGGCAAGAAACATCTGCTTATAAATCAAACCCACCCACAAGGCATCGAATTACACAGATATTTTTACCTGACGAGGTTCATGAGCACTCATACCGAGAAAAGGTCCAGAGGAAAGGCGCTGATCACCACAAACAGAACGGCCAGGCGTGCACACAGCATCAGCGTGTCGCTCTTCTGGTAATTCAGCAGAAGGTCTTCAGCCACGTTACCTGCACACACAGGTCTGTGAGGCTTCCGTCTCAAAACATCTTCATTTATACACACAGTGAACGGTGTTGAAAACGTTAGGTTTGTTACGAAGTTCACGACATGCTTTTATTTGCTCGAGATTTATTACTCTAGAACAGTGGTTCTCAAACTGGGTGATGCGAAGTAGCATGAGGTGGTATGACAGATGATGGTATGGATATACAATGCATTATCTTCCACTTTAACCCCTATTAGGGTCGCGGGGGAGAACGTTTCGGGCGCTGGGCACCCAAGACAGGACACCAATCCATCGCTAGGCACACACTCACTCACACACACACACACACACTCTATATGGGACAATTTGGAGAATTCAATTTACCTTGATCCATGTTTTTGGGCTGTGGGAGGAAACCGGAGAACCCGGAGGAAACTCACACAGACACGGGGAGAACATGCAAACTCCACCCAGATTGGAATTCGAACCTGGAATCCCTAGTGCTGAGAGGAGAACATGCCAACCACTAAGCCACCGTGCTGCCCTGGTATGAATATACAATACATTATTTTGATGTGCCTTATAAACTGTGTTCTGTCATTTGGCCACTAGGTGACTGTATTATAATGTTAGAGAAACCGGAATCTTGTTATTCAGTTATCAGCGTTCACTTTAAAAACATTTGTTTGTATTATAGTGTGTTTGTAAGTGTTTTATTAAAGCAATCAGACACTCGAGGTTGTGTATTATTGTGAATAAATCACGTAAAGAGGTGGAGCTGTACTCCACTACACGCCGGGACTAATAACACCTCTTTATGGGGTTTATTCAGAATGAGGCCACGTCCTCTCGTACCGCAGTGCTTTAAAATACACTCAGACCCAATTGCTTTTTTGTTTTCCAGATCTCGTTCCGTGATGAAAAACATGGGTGGAACTTGGACGTTTTCGTTTGACTTGAGAACCTCTGCTCTAGAATATTTTTTGATGAGCAAACTGATTAATTGCAAAGTTAACTTAATTTTAAGAACCCATTGCTTACATCATATCAGTGTTCTGGTGACAGTATTCAAGGAAACTGTCTTAACTTGGGGAAGGCCACCGATATATTAACGAATTAAAAAATCAGACTCGTATCGCTTTCGAAGGCTTTGAAATTGCCCTCTTGTTCTGTTTACCATGGTTACCATGGTTACCATGGTTACCCATAAGGAAACAGATGTAATTCCTGTAAAGAACTCTCTCTTTACTCTAACCCTAAAACAAATTCAGCAACAAGATTGGTTTTCCACCAGTGAGACTTTTTAAGGAATGGTAGAATCATGATGTAGAACCAGGTCACAGGACATGGGTAGCAAAGACGTGGCTCAGTCAACAAAACATTTCAATTTAGGGTCCACAGCAAGAAGCTCACCAATGTCTCACTGAGTAAATGGACATTTTAATGAGCGGGTTGCCGACAACGGGTTGCCGTCAGAAGCTGATATCCAGCATGCCAAAGGCATTCTGCAGGAGTCTTATAATGAAGGGTCAACACTGCTCATTGGTCCATTTTAGGTGTAAAGAACTTTTGAAAGGGTAAATTAGTGTACTATACAAACTTCTGATGAAAAGATCTTAAACTGGCAGTGACATCTGTAAAATAACTTTACGGCACAAATTACATTTCCATTTCCATTTTGGTCATTCAGCAGACGCTTTTATCCAAGGTGAGCACAGGGTTCATCACAACATCCCTGGAGCAATGAGGGTTAAGGACCCACACTGGTTACGTCAGTGGACCTGGGATTTGAACCCACAACCTTCAGATTGATAGCCAAACACCCTAACCACTGAGCTACCGCGCACACATTCACCATAAAAAGTCAGGTATCCAAAGATGGCACTCAGGAAGTAAGCAGAGAACATCAGGAGAATGGAGATCGTGTTCACATTCTGCATTCTGCTCTTGCTTGCGCTGAAATAAAAGAAAAACAAAAAGCTCTTCAAAGAATTCTCTTTATATTCAAGTAAAGTGGTACAAGTGTGTGTGTGTGTGTGTGTGTGTGTGTGTGTGTGTGATGAACTCTTACCTTTTCATTTCTGCGTAGATTGGAAAAATGGTTGAGTGGTTAACAAAGGCGAAGGCCAGAATCGGGATTGTATATGCAGTCTGCAGAACACAACACCAAGGCAGTTGTCTTAACCGTTTTTTTTTTTTTGTGCTGAGAAGAACAAAAGTGCTCTGTGAGTTACCTGTAAGTTGAGGGTCACCAACTTAGCGTCACAGGTGGAGCTGCTGAAGGATTTTGTGGTGGTGGAGGTGATGGTGGAGTTGATGAAGGGTGTTATGGTGGTGGAGGTGATGGTGGAGTTGATGCTTATAAATTCACAGACAGTAACAAACTTCTTGTAGATAACCTTTAAACACAGGAAATGTAAATACTTATTATTTTTTTATTATTATTAAATTCAAAATCTGATATTTTAGTCCATGAAATGAAAACTTACGCTGAGAAGAATGAAAAGTACGCACAGCAGAGACATGCCACTGGCGTAGCCGAGGTTACCTGAAAACATTGTTTTAAATTTAATATTGAAAATAGTCAATATATCTATAAACTTCTCTTCTAGAATATGAGCTGTGAAATGACTGTGAAAATTAAAATTACATTTGTGTTGACAGGTAATGTAAAATAAAAGGAAAAATTACAGAAAAAAGAAAAGAACATAAGAGTTAAAGTTAAATAGATTAAATCAGTGGTTCTAAAACTGTAGTACAATAAAATACAATACATTATATTTCCTGATATATTTGAAAAACTGCGTTCTGTAATTTGGCCACTAATTTGGCCACCATATAAATACTAATTTGGCCACCTGCTTTTATAAAACAGTGTTTTTAACTGTTTTATAAAAGCAGGTTGTTTATTCATTCTTTTATTATTCATTCATTCATTATCTCCCGCTTTATCCTCTATTAGGGTCGCGGTAGGGTTCCCCATGCCCATCCAGGGGAGAACGTCTCGGGCGCTGGGCTGATAGACCCAGGACAGGGCGCCAATCCATCGCTGGGCACACACTCACTCACACAGACACACTCTATATGGGGCAATTTGGAGAATTCAATTGACTTGATCCATGTTTTTGGACTGTGGGAGGAAACCGGAGAACCCGGAGGAAACCCACGCAGACACGGGGAGAACATGGAAACTCCACCCAGATGGGGATTCGAACCGGGAATCCCTAGCGCTGAGAGACGAACGTGCTAACCACTAAGCCACCGTGCCGCCTTCTTTTATTATCCTCCGCTTAATCCTTTATTAATCTATCACTGAACACACACTCACTCACACAGACATACATACAAACACACTCTATATGGGGCAATTTAGAGCATTCAATTCAGCTTGAATCCATGTGGACTGTGGGAGGAAACCGGGAAATGCTCACCACTAATCCACCGTGCCGTCCAGGTTGTGTATTATTGTGAATAAATCACGTAAAGAGGTGGAACTGTACTGTACTACACATCACGCTCAGCAATGCCGCCTTTTTGTGATTTATTCAGACTGAGGCCACGCCCTCTCGTACCTCATTGCTTTTATTTACACTCACACCTGAGTGATATATGTTAGGGTGACCAAACGCCCGTATTTCCCGGGACATGTCCGTATTTCACGTCCTGTCCCGGGTATCCCGGGTTTTTTTTGAAAGTGAGGAAATGTCCTGGTTTTTAAATGACCTTCATTGGACCATTAAATGTCCCGGCACTGGGACACTGCGCACGGTGCTGCATGTCAGTCCGCAAGCAACATGCCGAAGCACAAGTTCATGTTTACCGCGATTTACAAAAGAGTTTCCCTGCTTTCAGACCAGGGCGAGACACATGGGAAGCCTTGTGCACGGTGTGCAAAGCAGGGACATATGTCTCAGTGTACAATTGACATTTCACATTTGTTAATTAATTTATTTCAATAGCTGATTGTTAATTAGTTCATTTGTTAATTAATTTTTTCCAATAGGCTACAGAACACACAATATTTGGTTTGTTACTGAGGGCATCTGAGTATTATGTTATTTGAAGTTGACTTTGTTGTGAAGAGGGATGTTTAGATGATACACTATTTCTTTCATTGTCTTTTTCATTCATTACAGGAAATGTTAACTTAAAAATTTTGAATACATTTACTATATATAATACTATACTATAGAATAATTTTACTGAAAAACACCTCCCCTGGCTCCAGGGTGTCCTGGTTTTCCCAAATGAATATATGGTCACCCTGCTGTATGTTGTTATGAGATGGTACTTAAACATTTGATAATGGGTGCTACTTGGTCTGAAAGGTGGAGGAACCTCTGGGTTAAGATGTGGGACAAACGTACTGATGCGTTTCATCAGAGACAGAGGGAAGATCAATCCCGCACTGACAATCATGATCAGATAGTCTCCATTAAGAAACCAGTCTCTGCAAGAAAAAGAGAACAGTTTACAGAACTGAAATGTAATTGTAAGAACATTTTAATGACACCTTTAATTCAATCTTCAGCTCTTACTGTGAATCGTCTTCTCTTCTCAACAGACCGCTTATGATCGAGGGCAGCTGGTTCTTCACTAAATACAGGTAGGCGGCCGAAGCTGCAACACAAATGTAAATACACATGAAAAACAAAGCTTTGTGCTCAGCGGATTAGAACAATATTATTATGAATTTAATGAATATGATAAATCAGGGGTTCTTAATCGTTTTTTTTTTTTTAAGTTCCACCCATTATCAAACCAAAACGTTTAAGTTTTTAACGTCTGTACGGTGTGTGAGTGTATATTAAAGCAATGAGGTACGAGAGGGTGTGGCATCAGTCTGAATAAATCACGATAAAGAGGTATTGCTGGGTGGCACGCATGGTGGAGAACAGTTCCACTTCTTTCCCGTGATTTATTCACAATAATACACAACCTGAATGGCACGGAGGTTTAGTGGTTGGAATGTTCTCCTCTCAGCACTAGGGATTCCCGGTTCGAATCCCAATCTGGGTAGAGTTTCCATGTCCTCCTTGTGTCTGCGTGGGTTTCCTCCGAGTTCTCCGGTTTCCTCCCACAGTCCAAAAACATGGATTCTAGGTGAATTGAATTCTCCAAATTGCCCCATATAGAGTGTGGGTGTGAGTGAGTGTGTGTCCAGTGATAGATTGGCGTCCTGTCCTGGGTGTATCTGCCCAGCGCCCGAAATGTTCTCCCCCCACCCCCCTGACCCTAATACAGGATTATTGCTTTTATAAAACAGTTACAAACACAATATAATAAAATAAGGTTTGGTTTGATTTATAAATGTGTTTATTGAAAACAAAATTATTAATAATCTGGATAAATGCTGATCATATTTGATCAAGTCGGTTTGTCTAATGATTAAATACCGCCATCTAGTGGCAAAATTACAGAAGGCAGTTTATAAAGTATATAGTGAAATGTAATGTATTGTATATCCATACGGTTATCTGGTGTACCACATTGGGCTACATTGTGCACCACAGTTTAAGAACCCCTGTATTAAAGCGTTCCACGTCTTACCCCCAGTGCTGTCCAGGGTGATCGCACTGGCTGCTAAAAGTTTACCAGCAGAGCCAAATGAGTGATACCCCAACTGTATATACGTCTGAATACCTAAAAACAAAATGAACATAACGTACAGAAACACATGACTTCATATTAATAATAAAGAACGTATGATTTTAATATAAATACATCAGAACTTCAAATCTCACATCTGGTTCATATTCTCTCACTTTCACTTAAAATTAGATATTAAGTTCATTTAACAGTAATTATTATTCAACACTGAATTTAATAAAGTGATAAAATGACACACACACACACACACACACACACACACACACACACACACACACACACACACATTGGTGAGGTAAGTGCCCGGAGCAGTGGGCAGCCCTGACGCTCAGGGAGCATTTAGGGTTAGGTGCCTTGATCAAGGGCACTTTTAGCTGTAGTACATGGTGGGACCGGGAATTGAACCAAAGACCTTCAGGTCACAAGGCTTGTTCCTTAACCACAAACTTACAACTGCCCATGTACTTAATGTAATATATTCATTCATTATTCATTCATTATCTCCCGCTTTATCCTCTATTAGGGTCGCGGTGGGGTTCCCCATGCCCATCCAGGGGAGAACGTCTCGGGCGCTGGGCAGATAGACCCAGGACAGGTCGCCAATCCATCGCTGGGCACACACTCACTCACTCACACAAACACACTCTATATGGGGCAATTTTGAGAATTCAATTAACTTGATCCATGTTTTTGGACTGTGGGAGGAAACCGGAGAACCCGGAGGAAACCCACGCAGACACGGGGAGAACATGGAAACTCCACCCAGATGGGGATTCGAACCAGGAATCCCTAGCGCTGAGAGGCGAACGTGCTAACCACTAAGCCACCGTGCCGCCCTTAATGTAATATATAATACAATAATTATATATTCATATATATATATATATATATATATATATATATATATATATCAGCACTAGGAATCCCTAGTGCTGAGAGGCGAAACCACTAAGCCACCATGCCGTCTATATATATCTTTCCCGGTTCGAATCCCCATCTGGGTGGAGTTTCCAAGTTCTCCCCGTGTCCGCGTGGGTTTCCTCCGGGTTTTCCGGTTTCCTCCCACAGTCCAAAAACATGAATCAAGGTCAACTGAATTCTCCAGATTGCCCCATATAGAGTGTGCGTGTGCGCGTGTGTGAGTGTGTGCCCAGCGATAGATTGGCGTCCTGTCCTGGGTGTATCTGCCCAGCGCCCGAAACGTTCTCCCCTAGATGGGCATGGAATGGGGGGGGGGAATGCCCATCTCCCCTAGATGGGCATTCCCCCCCCCCCCCCGTGCCTCTAGTAGAGGATAAAGCGTAAGATAATGGATGGATGGATGGAATGGATATAATATAATATAATGAATGAATAAAAGCAGAGTTGATGACTTACCTGCCACCTCAGCACTCTTTAACATCAGGTGCACAGAGTACGAGGAAAGAGCCCCAATCAGTATCAGCAGGAACCTACACCAGAACACACACCAATAAACCCTGTGCTGTGAACATGAGGTCTGATTTTATATGAACTGAGAGACTTTATATGTTATTTTATTACAGTTCATTTTGACATGTTTATGCTGCTGAATAGAGAACCACGTGACTGTATTCTAGTTTATTATTAATGTTAATATGTTTGTGTGTGTGGTGTGTGTGTGTGTGTGTGTGTTAATCATGCACCATATATTAATTAAAGTTCAGGATTAAATAAAACAATAGCTTACGTAAAGAGCAGGATTCCAGTGTTGGACATTGCGAATGCCATGGCCAGGAGACTGCTGTCTATGTTGCAAAGATTAAATACTGACATGACAAAAGAGGTTATTTTCTTAATCTGCAAAACAAAATTGAATACGAGTTGGTTGATATATTCAATTTATTCATTAATAGTTAGACTAATAATAAACCTAGAGCGTTAGAAGCGCTGTGATTTGCCGTGGTGATGATTAGTCTTAGGCAAACCCGAGTCCACTGCATTACATCTGGCTAGAGGTGCCAGAGGAACTGAAGTCTATTACTTTAATAAAAGTATTAGTATATTGTAAAATATGTGTAAAAAGTATGATTACAGGCACCTATATTTACTTAAAGTAAAAAAGTCAGAGTATATATTCAAAAATCACTTCTAATGCCATTTTTAAAATTTTTAAGTTAAAGAACATTATTCAAATTAAAGGTGCACTGTGATCACATGACCTCATGCTGTAAACTGCTTTAGTTTAATATTGTTTATTTTAAAAGAATCCTGTATAAATCATGTGGATATCAGACAGATCTGAATGTTAATGAACCCTGAGATATTAATTAAATATTCTAATGTGCAACGTTCGCCTCTCAGTGCTAGTGATTCCAGGTTCGAATCCCAATCTGGGTGGAGTTTCCATGTTCTCCCCGTGTCCGCGTGGGTTTCCTCCAGGTTCTCCGGTTTCCTCCCACAGTCCAAAAACATGGATCAAGTGAATTGAATTCTCCAAATTGCCCCATATAGAGTGTGTGTGTGAGTGAGTGTGTGCCCAGCGATATATTGCCCCCCTGGTCCTGGGTGTATCTGCCCAGCGCCCAAAACATTCTCCCCTGGATGGGCATGGGGAACCCCCCCGCGACCCTACTAGAGGATAAAGCGGAAGATAATGAATGGATGGATGGATTCTAATGTGCAAATGTGGTATAATAACATGTCAGTGTACTGATTCTGAATTCTGAACTCCTGTATAGTTTGCGTAAACTCAGAGTGCAGTTGCATGCTGGGACATGATGTCATGAGTCTGTCAGTATAACGCGGAATGAGTTCTGTTTAAAGCTCAGAAGCACTGATTTATCGGAGCAGCTGTATTAATGTATAAAGTACACAATGGCAGCACAACTCCACAAAACAACACAACTCATCAGAACAGCGATGGAGAACTGCACACAATAAAGATGAATTTTAAAGGTGAAATGGAGCTGAAATAAAGAACAGCTCGCTTTAACCTGCTGTTTTAAACTTAAAGATGAATTATTAATTGTCATGAACTCGTTCTTCTTGCGCACAGGCAAACGGCACCTCATTAACCAACACGCGTTTGTTGAGCCAACGAGGTCAAAGTTTTATCCAATCACAGGCTCCTCCCGCTCCCCCCCCCCCATCTCAGATGGTATTCTGATTAGCCACACGGGCAGATTACAGCATACCTCCAGCTCGGCAGACTCGGTGGGCTCATCATCCTGCATCTCTAAATCCATCCTCGGCTTTGTTTTCGGTTTAAATCAGTGCAATATGAACCTTTTCATGTGCAATCCCTTCCGTACTGCCGTTTAGGAACATCTCATGATTTCAAACATCTGCCAGACAAAGAACATTAGTTAAATCATTTCTTCATTTACAGAAATGAATATTTTTTTTTTAGGTCGTTATCACAAGAAAACAAGTTTTGCTATTTTGTGATTTATGATTTATCTCGTTTATATAAATAATTCATTTGGACTTTATTATGGATTTATTTATTTATGGTTCTGAATCTTAGTACATTTACAAGTAAGGGCAAATTTTTAATAACATAAAATTTTTCATGGTTCTAGGTATTTTATATATATATATATATATATATACATATTACAAACTCTTCTATCGTAAACGCAGTTCACGATGCGTTTTATTTAATGTTTTCAATTAAAAATGGAGAATTGACAGGGAACTTTTTTTTTATTTTTTATTTTTTTATAAAAGAAGTAGTTTCTGTACAGTGCCATCTCTCCAAAGCATCCAAAACTGGCAGGTGAGACCCTGCAGCTCCCAAAACCCCCCGTTATCCACTTAAGGAAACAGCAGAGCCGCAATTTACCATAAAACTGTCATCAAAGACTTTATTTATTAATCAACTGTTGAAGTAAATAAAACCCAGAGCATTAATTATGTCAGGTGTATTGACAGAACTGTCCTGTCACTTCTCCGCTCGCTCAATAAAATAAGTCGGGATCACAACATAACAAGATTTGTTATCTCGTGATAACGACTTTAATAATAACACATGTCTTCTCTGGGCTTCCGTAGTTTCAGCACTTTTGTCTGTAGGTAAACCTATTTCTGCAACTTATTTCGTTAGATTTGTGGGTGGAGCTTTTTTTTATTGTTGTGTAACTAATAGCTGAGCCCACGACATTTTACAGTCGCTCACCAACACTGCCGACATATTTAAATGAACATTATATCTCAGAAAAAAAGTCCAGGTTTATTGTGTTAATATGTTCAGACACTTTTCTTTTACCCAAACTGAACTGTGGAATCTAAACTGGTCTGACCTCAGTCTGCAGAGCGTTCTGTAATGCTTTTGATCTGCCGTTCAGATCACGTTCCTTTAGCTTTATCACTACAACAACCACCACTCTCAACGTTCTGAAGTTAATAGGAACATTATGGTAATACTCTGTGGACAGTAGAGGATTATAAAACTTTGTAATTTGGACATATTTTGGTTTTTTTTACTAAATTTTTTTCTTGCATTATTATTATTTTTTATTGCATTTTTCTTCAGCTTCAAATATACATTCATTTACAATTATACCAATTGGGTGATGACGTCATTTAGATTTCTTGCAACTTTCTATTGATTAAGGTACAGTTAAAAAAAAAAATATATATATATAATCATTGGTCGTAATAGCTCATCTAAATGTCAGTGCTCTGTTTCAGGCCATGTAGTATCCATTCTTCAGACCAGCATGCGAGAGGCTCCAGCCTGCACACACCAATCAGAACACCAATCAGAAGACATAACGTGGTAAGTAGCAGCCAATAAGAACACAGGAAATTAAACACATTTTAAAACTGGACTGGCCCACATACAGCCCTGACTTCAGTTCCTCTAAACCTTTGGGATCAACTAAAGGGTGTGGTCGCTCAATTGGTAGGGTGTTCTCTGAAGGTTGTGGGTTCAAATCCCAGCTCCACTGAAGTTACCACTGTGGACCCTTAACCCTCACTGCTCCTGGGCTGTTGTTATTATATTTGTAAGTCGCTTTGGGTAAAAGCATCATTTCAATGACCAAATTTAGGATGATGGGATCTCAGTGAGGGGACAGGATCCCGGTTTATTCTGAATCTGTAACGAAGCTGATGATCTGTGTTCTTAGTTGATCTTTTTCATGTAACTTCCTGTGTTCTCCACGGTTCCACTTTTATCTCTGAGCTGTACAGCTGGTGCATTGTGAGATATCAAGTTTATTGGTCTGATCACAAAATCTATAGAACAAAACTCTGGTTCTGATGCTCCGGTGGTGCAGTACTTAAACAGCAGAACAGCAGAGAGATGTCGAGGTTCTGATGCAAGTACACACACACACACACACACACACACACACACACACACAGATGCTTGCTATACAGTATGTGGTTCACAATCATAATGGTTGTCTGTTAGTTCGGTGATGTCTCAGCATGTCTTCTTTTGGGTTTGTCAAATTACCCCAAGTCCCTGTGAGGGACCACAGCAAGCGTTTGGGTTTTATATTTGGGAAGCTGGTCTGAGTACTTTTTGAGTACTGGTCTGAGGTTTTGCATGTTCTCCCCATGCAGCAGCTAAGGTTCTGCTCCTGCATGTCCTGAGGACCATAACAAAAGTGATGGACCATAACAAAGTGATGTGGGGGCATCACTGAGCGTCTGTGGCAGGGCCATCGAGCGTGTCTGACCGTCAGCAGAACGTATGGCTCTGATTGGCTGTTTAACATCACTGTATCTGCATTTTACTGCGTTAGCTTTTTCTGGATTTTGGGCCAGTTAATAATAAGGTGGGGTATAAATTACAGTCTGAACTTCTGAAGACCCACAGTACTTTCTGATGTACCTGCACCTCAGTAAATGTAGGTTACAGCACGGTGATGAACATCCTGTGGTGTGCGCAGCTGCATGCGCTATTTTAAGCTTTTCCTCTGAACCTTAAACAAACCTTCTGCAGAGCAGAATCATCAGTCCTGCAACAACACCCACAGGGGACGCGGCGTGGTAACCACCACGGACTGCGAGGGCTTCATTTACAGAGCCCACTCCAAAAGAGAGGCTTTTAAAAACACACAGCACACACTGAAGCAGTTTATTCACTTTAATACTTATTTAACAGATAAAAAGTCAAAACTGTGTTTCTTATGACGTAAATTTTGAGTTTTCTCATGAAAGCTGCATTTTTTTATTGATAGTTTTAATGGTTAAATTTAAAATACTATTTAAACAAATCCCAGGTCTCCACTGACGGATTCTCCTCCTCATGATGCTTAATACATGTTTAATAGGAGACAGATCTGGACCACAGACAGGACATTCAAGGACACACACACACACACTGTCTACACAGCCACACTGTGAGTGTGTGCAGAATGAATCTAATTTATTCAGAATATGATTCATTGATTCAGCGTTGACTCTGAGTGTGTGCAGAGTGAATCTAATTCATTCAGAATATGATTCATTAATCCAGCGCTGACTCTGAGTGTGTGCAGAGTAAATCTATTTCATACAGAATATGATTCATTAATCCAGCGCTGACTCTGAGTGTGTGCACAGTGAATCTGATTTGTTCAGAATATGATTCACTGCTTCAACGATGACTCTGAGTGTGTGCAGACTGAATCTAATTAATGCAGAATATTATTCATTAATCCAGCGCTGACTCTGAGTGTGTGCAGAGTGAATCTAATTCATACAGAATATGATTCATTAATCCAACGTTGACTCTGAGTGTGTGCAGAGTGAATCTAATTCATTCAGAATATGATTCATTATCCAGCGTTGACTCTGAGTGTGTGCAGAGTGAATCTAATTCATTCAGAATATGATTCATTATCCAGCGCTGACTCTGAGTGTGTGCAGAGTGAATCTAATTCATTCAGAATATGATTCTTTAATCCAGCGCTGACTGTGAGTGTGTGTAGAGTGAATCTAATTCATTCAGAATAAGATTCATTAATCCAGCGCTGACTCTGAGTGTGTACAGAGTGAATCTAATTCATGCAGAATATGATTAATTGATTCAGCGTTGACTCTTAAGTGTGTGCAGAGTGAATCTAATTCATGCAGAATATGATTCACTGATTCAACGCTGACTCTGAGTGTGTGCAGAGTGAATCTAATTAATGCAGAATATGATTCATTAATTCATCGCTGACTCTGAGTGTGTGCAGAGTGAATCTAATTCATGCATCATATGACTCACTGATTCAGCATTGACTCTGAGTGTGTGCAGAGTGAATCTAATTCATGCATCATATGACTCACTGATTCAGCACTGACTCTGAGTGTGTGCAGAGTGAATCTAATTAATGCAGAATATGATTCATTAATTCATCGCTGACTCTGAGTGTGTGCAGAGTGAATCTAATTCATGCATCATATGACTCACTGATTCAGCACTGACTCTGAGTGTGTGCAGAGTGAATCTAATTCATGCAGCATATGACTCACTGATTCAGCACTGACTCTGAGTGTGTGCAGAGTGCATCTAATTCATGCAACATGTAACTCACTGATTCAGCGCTGTGAGTGAATGTCATTCATGAGAAACCTGTTAAGTGATTCATCTCTGACTCTCATACTACGAACAAACCGACTCATGGTTAATTGGCGCAGTGATTCAGTGTAGATTAAAACGTTCCGCCTCCGCCGCAGACTCTCGTTGGGGGATTGGGAGATGCAGTGTCGTGTGAGTCCTATCCCAGTCAGAGAGGGAATTAGATGAAACCCTTGAGGGAAGACATGAAGTGATGAGAGCTGCGCCGCAGCCCGGTGTGGAGGCGATGGCTTACCCTAATTCCTCTCCGATTTGGTGACAGGGCCGCACGCGGTGCTGTGTGCTGAGCGCTGTTATGACGGGTGAAATCAGGCTCCACGAGAGCGCTGCCAACCGAATGCTGCGTCCTGCAGGGACGAGGGGGAGACATTTAAATAAACATGATCTGCTGGGCTTTATGGAACGGCTCGAGTCTGCGTCTGCGTCTGCAGCTGGGTGTGAAATCAGAGGTGATGCTGTAATGATGTCTCCTGGATTCCTTTAATTGAAATATACTCCACCAGATTCATTCATTCATTCAGTCAGTCATTATCAGTTCAGTGAACTGTTTATTTTAAGGATCTAAAATGTTGAACTGCGTCTCATGTTCATATTTTTAAGGTGGAATGTGTCAGGACTAGATGAACTAAAGTATTGGCACCCACAGAGGCTTTTATGTCACACTATTCTTGTTCTGTGCACTGGGGTCAGTTATATAGAACGGGCCTTCCCTAAATTGCTCCCATATACAGTACGTTCATTTATTTATTCATTTATTATTTTCTCACTTAATCCTCTACTGGGGCGCTAGGGATTCCCGGTTCGAATCCCCATCTGGGTGGAGTTTCCATGTTCTCCCCGTGTCCACGTGGGTTTCCTCCGGGTTCTCCGGTTTCCGGTCTCCCACAGTCCAAAAACATGGATCAAGTTAATTGAGTTCTATAAATTGCCCCATATAGAGTGTGTTTGAGTGTGTGAGTCTGTGCCCAGCGATGGATTGGCGCCCTGTCCTGGGTGTATCTGCCCAGCGCCCGAGACGTTCTCCCCTGGATGGGCATGGGGAACCCCACCGCGACCCTAATAGAGGATAAAGCGGGAGATAATGAATGAATGAATGAATCCTCTACTGGGGTGGGGGAGGGGGAATGTTACGGGCGCTGGGCAGAAACACACAGGACAGGGCGACAATGTATTACTGGGCATGTTTACTCACACACTCTCTATATAGGGCAATTTAAAGCATTGAATTTACCTTGAATCCACGTTTTGGGATTGTGGGAGGAAACCCATGCAGACACAGGGGAGAAGCCAATGTTCCGCAGGGTACACCATTAAAATTCTGTTATTTTAATAGTACAATCTTACATATTAAATACTCTCCCAAATCCATAATAATAATATTTTATTACTCCATTACTTTCTGCTTAATCCTCTATTAGGGTTGTGTGTGTGTGTGTGTGTGTGTGGTGGGGGGGGGCAGATACACCCTGGACAGGACGCCAATCTATCGCTGGGAACAATATATATTATAATTGTGATGATTGTAATTTTCTTTTTTTAAATGACAGACGTGGGTGGCTTAGTGGTTGGCATGTTCTCCTCTCAGCACTAGGGATTCCCGGTTCGAATCCCAATCTGGGTGGAGTTCCCATGTCCTCCCTGTGTCCGCACGGGTTTCCTCCAGGTTCTCCGGTTTCCTCCCACAGTCCAAAAACATGGATTCGAGGTCAGTTGAATTCTCCAAATTGCCCCATATAGAGTGTGTGTGTGTGTGAGAGAGTGTGTGCCTAGCGATAGTCACCCTGCCCTGTGTGCATCTGCCCAGTTCTTCCCTGGATGGGCATGGGACCCCCCCCCCCCCGCGACCCTAGTAGAGGATAAAGCGGAGGATAATGGATGAAAGACTGTTGTGCTGTTTCATTCATCTTTAAATTATAATTTGCATCACAGGACGTAATCCTGATTAGTTCCGGTTCTCCTCTTCTATAGATCCATGCTTGCATTAAAGAAACCTCAAAGCAACCCCCCCCCCCGTCCTCCAGCCCCCAACCAAATTCATTTCACAAGACGTGACCCGGAGCTGAAGAGGCTTTACAAAGCGCTGGGTGTGCAGCAGAGTGTATTGTGTCTCATGACAGGGATAGGAGACAGGACCCCGATGTGAGTGTACATTCAGCCCGCTGTGTTATTTTTAGTTTCCACGTCTCACCTCGCCCGGTGGCTTTCCCTACGCCGCGGCTGACAAACACGTCGCTCTAAAGCTTTAACATGATGGATCTATTTCTGGACTGAACCGGCGGAGCCGCGGATGTTCGGGCCCGGCGGGCATCGGCGTCATACCGACGCATTTCATACCCCTAACAGACAGGGGGTCGCCGGCGCACTGTCTGAAACCGAAATAAACGCAAACTCGGCGTTACTGCTCGCTGCACTTCAGATCATGAGCAGCAGGAGAGGGCGGGGCAGCTCAGTGGGATATCAATCTGAAGGTTGGGGGTTCAAATCCCAGCTCCACTGCCATTACCAAATAGGGTCCGTGAGCAAGACCCTTAACCCTCACTGCTCCAGGGGGCGCTGTATCAACCCTGTGCTGTGACCTCAAGTTGTAAGTCGCTTTGGATAACAACGTCTGCTAAATGATCTGATGTAAATGTAATGCTGAGGCTCGCAGTCGGCATCCCAATTCAACTGAACTATTAAATCAGAATCGTGATTTATTTTATAAATCTGCTCAAACTTACAGGAGAGTTTCCTTTGGTTCAGTGACTCATATTCTATCCCTTCATTTGCACACACACACACACACACACACACACACACACACACACAGACATGCAGTAAAGTGAGTACACTTAAAGTGTTCATTGGCACAATGGCTTAGTGTTTTAGCATGTTTTCCTCTCAGCGCTGGGGATCCCCGGTTCGAATCCCAATCTGGGTGGAATTTGCATGTTCTTCCCATGTCCACGTGGGTTCTCCAGTTTCCTCCCACAGTCCAAAAACATGGATTCAAGGTAAGTTTAATGCTCTAAATTGCCCCTATATAGTGTGTATGTGTTTGTCTGAGTGTGTGCCCAGCGATAGATTGGCGTCCTGTCCTGGGTGTTTCTGCCCAGCGCCCAAAACGTTCTACCCTGCATGGGCATGGAGAACCCCCCCGTGACCCTAGTAGAGGATAAAGAGGAAGATAATGGATGGATGGATGTTTGCTCTTATTGTACAGCAGCCTTGAGTGTCCGGAAAAGCGCTTTCCTGATAAAATGTTATTATTATTATTATTATTATTATTATTATTATCCATCCGTCCATTATCTTCCGCTTTATCCTATATTAGAGTAGCAGGGGGTTCCCCATGCCCATCCAGGGGAGAACGTTTTGGGCGCTGGGCAGATACACCCAGGACAGGACGCCAATCTATCACTGGGCACACACTCACTCACACATACACACTCTATATGGGGAAATTTGGAGAACCTAATTGACTTGATCAATGTTTTTGGAATGAGGGAGGAAACCAGAGAACCCGGAGGAAACCCACGCGGACACGGGGAGAACAAGGAAACTCCACCCAGATTGGGATTCGAACTGGGAATCTCTAGCGCTGAAAGGAGAACATGCCAACCACTAAGATTAGACTAAGATTAACCACATAGATTGACTGGACATGAGTTCAACACTGAACCAACTTTAAATACAGCGTCATGAACGCTGTAGTGTAGAGATGTCAATACTCTTATCCATTTACACACACACACACACACACACACACACACACTTATTGTCACGTTCAGGATGATTAGGTCTTTATTTAAAGCGTATTCCTCTGAAGGTGTCGGCTGCTCGTCTGGGTATTTAAATCGGACTCTCGTTAAGCTGCTTAGTGCCAACCGCTAATGCAAACAGCATGTATGAATTAAACTAACCGGGCTAACATAAACCCGACTGCAGCCGTCTCACAGTCCAGAGCGGAGACAGGAAGTGTCAGACACAGGGTCAGATTTATTACTAATGAGGTTCTTTAGGTTATTAGTTTGACCGGTAGGAACATTGGGCCTTCCAGGCTGTCGCCATGTTTCCCATGTATCCCTTCTACTGCTTCTCCCCCCGGCGACATGGTGGCTTAGTGGTTGGCACGTTCTCCTCTCAGTGCTGGGGATTCCCAGTTCGAATCCCAATCTGGGTGGAGTTTCCTTGTCCTCCCCGTGTCCGTGTGGGTTTCCTCTGGGTTCTCCGGTTTCCTCCCACAGTCCAAAAACATGGATCAATTAAATTCTCCAAATTGCCCCATATAGAGTGTGTCTGTGTGAGTGAGCGTGTGTTCAGGGATAGATTGGCTTCCTGTCCTGGGTCTATCTGCCCAGCGCCCAAAACGTTCTCCCCTGGATGGGCATGGGGAACCCCCCGCAACCCTAATATAGGATAAAGAGGAAGATAATGGATGGATGGATGCTGCTCCCCCCACCAGGTTCTCATACCTTGACTTTGGTACCTGCACATGGTTAATCAGTGGAACCTGCTGCAGGTGATTTAATTACCTCCCTCACCTCCTCGGCTCTGCCTCCCACATGCAAACCAACGTTCTATGTGGTGGTCACAAGCAGCTCCAGCATAGATCCAGATCTGTGGAGTAGGTTTTGGTGTGGTGGAGCAGTGTTTCTTTACTGTGGATGGAACAAACTGCGGTTCACGGTTCCTCATCACTGTCTTCATCACAGCTGTTACTTTCGAACCCGTCACCCTGACTTATTGAGCATGATGTCACAGCTGTGTGGTCTAACACACAGCCCTCAGTGGACTCAGTGGACAGACTAATCAGAATTAATGAGACACTGTTCTACGTGTGATCTGCACCTCGGTTCTGAATGAGGGATCTGTAACGAACAGAACAGGTATGTAATAAAATATAATCCCTCTTTAAATGCACAGTGTGTCACACTCTGGGTCACAAACGTTTTAAATTGTTATTTTTAGATATGCAGTTACTTTGTATCTGTGGAAAACTTTCTAACATCTGTAGCCTATCCCAGTCTTGATGTCCAGCAAGTGTTAATAGCATTGTAGATGATTGATGAGAATAATTAAGACATTTTGAGATAGCACTGATATTGGGTGGAGTGCGGCGTTACCCAGCAACGCTGAGACATACACACGGGGTCGAAGGTCACGCTGATTGATCTTCATTAGAACCTACAAGTAAAATGGGGTTCAGAAACCAGGCAGGGCAGTTAATCACCTGGCGCCTCAGACATGTTCAGCTGTTGGGGTGGTTGGGGAGTTTTGTGCTGTTGGGGCAGTTGGTGCTGTTTGGCGGTTTAGGAGATTGGTGCGGTTGGGGAGTTTTGTGCTGTTGGGGCAGTTGGTGCTGTTTAGGCGGTTGGTACGGTTGGGAAGTTTTGTGCGGTTGGTGCGGTTGGGGAGTTTTGTGCTGCCACTGTATTTCCGTCACAGATGAGTGCTGTATATAAACATGATGCTGAGCGTCGGCTCCACCGTGTGGTAATCAGTCAGGTCCATTAGACCTGTCCTCACTGAGGTTCAGACCTCTGCTGATGCATTTCTCTCTCTATGAGGAAAACTGTTATCATTAACATCCACTTAGACGAGAGAGAGAGAGAGAAAGAGACATTAAACTGTTGCTTTGCTCCTCATATAGGAGGTCACACACACACACAGCCAGATTTATATATATATATATATATATATATATATATATATATATATATATATATATATATATATTTTTTTTTTTTTTTTTTTTTTTTTATTCTTGGCAGCTGCAGTTTAGAAAGGTTACCAAAACCCAACGGTTCTGTCTGTCTCTCTCACTCTCTCCCACTCCTTCCCTCTCTCTCTCTCTCTCTCTCTCCTGTCTGTCTGTCTGTCTCTCTCACTCTCTCTCTCTCTCTCTCTCTGTCTGTCTGTCTGTCTGGGGTGCACACTGAAAGAAACCAAATGCCAGTTGATTTCAGAACCCTCTTGCTTTGAGGCAGAGGCACTAAGTGCTCTGCCACTGTACCACCATGTGTGTGTGTGTGTGTGTGTTTATTATGAGTTTAACATCGGGGCATCGTCAGTGGCTGTGTCCAAACACAGGGGCATTTTAAAATCTCCAGTGTACCTACCCATTTGTCTTTGGGATGCTGGGGGTGGGGTCGGGGGCTGGGGTGGGCAGTCTCTGGAGGAAACACTCAGACTCCAGGGACCTGTGTTCATTCTGACCGGTAATTGAACCCGGGACCTTCCTGCTCTGGGGCTGGGCACTGCTGAACTGCTGCCCCACTGTGGTGTGAAGTAACATTACACATTAAATCTTATTAATAATGTATTTAATTATGTTCTCACTTTTATTCTCACTCTTTTGTTCATTCTTTTTTTGTGTGTCTCGTTCTCTTCTTTCTCTCTCACCGCTGGCCGTGACATCACAACCATAAAAGGCAATAGAACCCTTGCCCTGTTCCCATCTCTGCGGACTCTCAGCCGACACGGCTGCCACCTCTCCCTGCTCTCTGACCCAGTCTGAAAACATCTCCTGCTTCTCAGACCTCACTTTCTGACATCCTACACTTGACCTACTTTCCCAGCATTCTGTTCTTCCTACGAAATCTGCATTCTAATACAAATCTGTCCTGCTCCACATGGACCTCCCCTCCTGTTTTCATCTGAAGTTTAGTAATATAATTAAACCCCTGACCAGGAGGAACCTCACTCTGACCCCCGTCTCCTTCCCCTCAGCTCCACCTGAAACGCTCCGGCAGCATGGAGACAGCAGGTTCACAGGAGGCTTGATTACTAAAGACTCTCTGGGATAGGATGCAGTTTGTGAGAAGATGCAGTTGTGAGCTGGTCGTTTTGTTTAAAGATTGGTGCTTAACTTTTTATTAAAAGCAGGAAATGATAAAGAATGAAAGTCCCGCTGATGAAGTGCGGTGTTGTTACAGCCCTTTGAAGCGCGCGGTTCATGAATTTATGACGGAAACGCAGTTTGATTACACTAACACGCTGCAGCTCGTCTTTCTGGCGGAAATCCCAGACCAGAGTTTTGGAGATGCGTCTTTAATAAATCAACCGTAGTGTGAATTAAAAACGGCTCTCTTTATCTTCAGAACCTCTTAAATGACTCGTTTGAATGATTCTCGGAGCTCGTGAATCAACAAAATGAGTCCGATGTAAGTGGACGAGTGGCGTGACCTCTGCACTGAAGGTCGGCCTTAAAGCTGATGGAGCCGGAGTCAACCGGGGTTACTCCGGGTTACTCCAGGGTTACTCCCTGCCCTCTGTGCTCCTAATAGCAATCGATGGAGGCCGTGGGGGAATTGTAGAAGCGGGTCTAAATGTATTCTGGAGGCCTTTCAAGGTCGCTGTGCTGCAGTCGGGTGAAATGAGGTGTTTGTAAATTGCAGGAGATGATGGTGCTCTGTATTAAAGCGATCATGAGCGTGACTGATCTTTTATGATGATTTTAGTCTGATTTGTGCATAAAGTTTGGATCTTAATGGAAATATCGATTACTACAGAATGTCATTTGGGGCAGACCCAAGCCTTTAGGGCTTCATCTGTCAGTGGAACAGAATGGGTTCACTCAGGTGCAGGGATGGATGCGAGTGCTCTCACATGCATTCCATGTCCTAAAGCTTTATGAAGGAAGTTTCAGCCTGAGGAGGGTAAGGCACTGATGTTTGTAGAGAGGACCCAGTTCTGTGTTCTACTTTATTCTGAATGCGTTAAGTCTAAGTTCTCACGGGCCAGACTTTATGGACCTCAAACCCTTTCCTCAAATGGTGGAGCATGCAGTTGGTCCGACGTCCATTACAAGGTTCAAGTTCAAGTTATTTATTTATATAGCGCTTTTTACAATAGTACGTCATCACAAAGCAGCTTTACAGAATGAAAAGCTTATAAACCCCCAAAGAGCAAGCCGAAGCCATAGTGGCAAGAAAAAACTCCCTTTTATGTTGTTATTTAAGGAAGAAACCTTGTGAGGATCGAGGCTCAGTGTAGGACAGCCAAGTACAGATATTTAACAAATGGAAAATCTCTAACAACTGGAAAACTATATGAGTCCATTAATGGGGTCCTGCAGGACCGCCAGTCCAATTAATATTCAGGTTCCATCCAGTTCCATTCAGGTTCTGGATGTTCTACGTGTGATTCATGAAGCTGTTTAGAACACCTGAAGTCCCAATGTTTTTGCTCTTACAGTGCGTGTATTGCTTCTCAGTCCCGCTGAAGCTTATGCAAAGAGAACCTGCCACTGCGGATCAGGCTCAGAGTGGAGGTTCTAGGCACATCAACACTGGCCTGGTTCATATTAACCCACTTCCACAGGCAGCCAGCCTGCCGTGAGTCACATGTCTTTGGAGGGCAGTGATGTACAAGCCAGCAGCACCAAACGTAAAGGGAACGAGGATGGAGGTGATATCGCTGACGAGCCTCAAATGGAATGAGAACCCAAACAAACACGGCAGACTGGATATCGGTCCTGGACTCCCACAGACCCACTCCACGATCATGTGGGCAGCGTCCTTAAAGAGCCTCTGTGAGTCTGATATGACGCTGTCCTTATACTTACGCCTTCAAGTTCACCTTTAGAGACGGGAACACGTCGAGAACGTCTGAGGTATCAGTTGGCAGCACTGCTGCGGGTGTTTGAAACCACACACCTCCGTAAAACCTGACTTCCCGACCCTGGACATGTGTATTCGGTCTCCCTTAAAAGCCGGAGAACACCATCTCCATTGATTATCTGTCCTCTGAGGTTAGTTACCATACAGCGCTCCGTATCACTAGAACAGAGATGTGGAGTGGCGAGGGGTGAGGAGGGGGTTCCATTAGTTGACCTGCTGTAGTCTCATTGTATTTCAGACTCCTGCTGAAAAAGTAGTAGGAATCAAAATGAGCATTGTGGTTTAATTAGAACCTTCGACCTTCTACATTTACATTTAGTCCTTTAGCAGACACTTTCATCCAAAGCGACTTACAAATGAGAACATCACAAGTCAGAAGTTATGGAACAACCAACTACACTGCAGAATTATCAAACCTGATTGTTATTTGATGCTGCGCCCCTCCCCCCCTTTTTATTTTATTTTTTACAACAGGTATTTGCTAAAAAGATGCGTCTTCAGTAGTTTCTTAAAACTGCTTAGTGATTCTGCCTTACAGACAGAGTTGGGAAGATCGTTCCACCATTTTGCAGTGGTGAACGCCACGGAGTGAGAATTAGCTCCTCGGTGAAGTGGATCCACCAGGCGGCGATCATCACTGCAGCGAAGTGAACGAGTCGGAGTGTATTTATAAAAGATAGAGTGAAGGTCGGAGGGGGCAGATCCAGAAATGGTTCTGTAGGCCAGAGTCAGTGATTTGTTCTGAATGCAGCAGCTACAGGGAGCCAATGGAGGGAAGTGAGTAATGGAGGGACATGAGTTCTTGGGCTGGTTAAACACAAGTCGGGCTGCAGAGTTCTAAATTAGTTGTAGAGGTCAGATTGTGGAAGCTGGGATACCGGCAAGTAGCGCATTACAATAATGGAGCCGGGATAGGACGAGGGCTTGAACAAAGCAATAGGGTAGCATGTTCAGTCAGATCTTCCTGATGTTGTAAAGAAGGAATCTGCAGGAACGGGCGGTTTTGATCACATGATCAGAGAGTTTAAGGAGGTTGGGGAGATTGTGGAGCCTTCGGTTTGGAAGGTCAGGTCGTGATGGATTGAGGGTTTAGCTGGGATCATGAGAAGCTCCGTGTTTTCTAAATGTAATTTAAGATGACGGGCTTTCATCCAATCAGATCTGTCGGTGAGTTGGGCAGATATCAGATTTGAGATGGTGGGGTCGTCAGGGGCAAAAGACCAATGAAGCTGTGTGTCGTCAGCATAGCAGGGGTAAGCGGAACCATGCTGAACGTCTTCCTCTGCTGTCTCCTCAAACCTGGAGGAGGGGGTTCTCCATGCCCATCCAGGGGAGAACGTTTCAGGCGCTGGGCAGATACACCCAGGACAGGATGCCAATAGTTCCTCTCATGTTCTTATAATATTTCTTACGTTGTTCCTCATGTTTTCGCCCTTATTCATCCAGTTTTCTGGTTCTCCTCTGGAGGTTGCTCCTGATCTCCACTTGGCCCCTGCGGCCTCCAGCGGAACACAGTTGTTCCTAACCTCGAAATTTGGTTTGATGAGCGGAACGCGCAGTCTCAGACCCTAATTAGTCTGCACTTAAGGCTGACAACATGATTACATGCTGATGTCAGGAATAAATGAGATGGGGGAGGTTGCTCCATACAACTGCCAACCAATCAGAATGCACAGCGCTGTCTAGAGGTTATTTTATTGTTTAAATGAACTTTATCTGTATATTTTGTTTGATGTGGTTCTGCAGTTCCACAGAGCGGTCCAACGTTCTGTCCATGTTTGGAATCTAACATTATTCTACATACACTATACTGCCAAAAGTATGTGCTGACCCGTCCAAATGATCAGAATTGGTGTTCCAATGCCTTCCATGGCCACAGGTGTGTAAAATCCAGCAGACTGTTCCTACAAACATTTGTGAAAGAACGGTTCTCTCTTAGCAGCTCCATGAGTGTGGAACTGTGATAGAAATCCACCTGAGCAACCTGTGGATGTTCCTCACTCTGGAATGTTCCACCGTCGATTGTCAGCTGGTTTATAAGACCATGGAAGAGTTTGAGGACGACGGCAACTCAGCCACCAAGTGGTAGAACATGGAACCTGAGTGGATCACTACAGAACTCCAAACTTAACATGTCCTTCAGATGAGCTCGAGAACTGAGCGCTAAGAGAGAACTTTATGGAACAGGTTCCATGGTCCAGCAGCTGCATCCACGCCGTACATCACCGAGTGCAATGCAGAGTGTCGGATGTGAAGCATCAGTGTAAAGCACGCGGTAACTGGACTCTAGAACGGTGGAGACGTGTTCTCCGGAGTGACTGATCGCGCTCCTCCATCTGGAGATCTGATGGACGAGTCTGGGTTTGGTGGTTCCAGGAGAACCGTAAAGTTTGGTGGAGGGGGTTTATGGTGGGGGGTTGTTTTTCAGGAACTGTACATGGTTCCCCTTAGTTCCACTGAAAGGAACTCTGAATGCTTCAGCACACCGAGACATTTTGCACAATTCCACGCTCCCAACATCGGGGGGACCGTTTGGAGCCTATCCCGTCCTCTTCAACATGACGCTGCACCAGAACACAAAGCGAGGTTCATAAAGACATGAGGACAGAGTCCTGACCTGAACCCCATAGAACGTCTTTGGGATGAATTCTGGGGTTGGGGCCTTCTCGCCTTCTGGTCCAACATCTGTGTGTGACCTCACAAACGTTCTTCTGGAAGAACGGTCCAGAATTCCCATCAACACAGAACCTCGAGGACGTCCTTCACAGAAGAGTTGAAGATGTTCTAGCTCTAAAGGGTGGACCCATGTCATCTAGAACCCTATGGATTAGGAACGGGACGTCACTTCAGATCAGATGAGAGTACTTTTGGTGGTGTAGCGTGTATTCCGGTATCTGTGATCGTTATGGTTACCGTGGTCGCTCAGGGCTGGGGTACGGTGTTGCAGCGGCGGTGTGTGCAGGTGGCTGTCAGGCTGATGGATGAAGTGCAGAGTTATGGTTCACTTAACGGCGTATGCTGGACTCCCTCCATATCAGCACAATAATGAAGAGAGGGAACGCTTCATGAATCATCTGCACTTCCGTTTCTGCTTCTCCTCCCTGACGTTCTCTGTTGTTCGTCTCCAGCAGACTTTCGGCGGGCCGCGCGATGAATCCATCACTTTAGCTTTATTGTTCCGGCGCTCGCTTGTCTCCTCATTGTGAGGCTGCGATCGATGAGAGTTCATTTAAAGCAGAAACGGTTCTGTTCGGGTTCCGTGTTCTGTAAGCAGGAACAGAGGATCCGTTGCTGGTGTTCCTCAATATGAAACAGATTTTGCAGAACGTTTTCATGGCTGGAGATCAGAACCCTGCAGAAGCTTCTCCTGGATTTCTTGGGAAGTCGTTTCTGTTCATCGGGCAAATAAAAAAAACTCAAGAACATGAAGATTCATCCAATCATTCATTATCTTCAGCTTTAATCCTCTACTAGGGTCGCTCACACGTAGGGGGGGGGTTCTCCATGCCCATCCAGGGGAGAACGTTTCGGGCGCTGGGCAGATACACCCAGGACAGGGCGCCAATCTATTGCTGGGCACACACTCACTCACACTATATGGGGCAATTTAGAGTAATCAATTTTACCTTAAATAGTTTTTTTGGACTGTGGGAGGAAACATGTGGGAGAGAACATGTAAACTCCCAAATTGGGCCTGAACCTGGATCCCCAGCACTGAAAGGAGAACATGCCAACCACTAAACCACCATGCCGTCCTGTTGTGTTTTATTGTGAATAAATCACGGGAGGGAGGTGGAACTGTTCTCCACCATGCGTGGCGGATTCGAACCTGGATCCCCTGCACTGAGAGGAGAACATACTACACTCTAAGCCAACGTGCTGCCCTGTGAACATGAAGGTGCTTTTTTTTTAATTCTCAGAACCGTTACATCGACCTCAGTCCTCTGGTCCTGGGTTTGGTCCTCCGAGAAGTACATGGGGTTCATGCTGGGTGATGTTTGCATGTTCTCCACATATTCTTGTGGGATATCTGAATGTGTTTGTCTGTGTGGCTGTCTGGTGATGGGCTGAGACCCAGTTCAGGATGTCCCTCACTGTTTGCTGAATAAGTGCAGGAATAGTCCTGTATGTCCCTCACTGGTTGGTTCACGTCTGTGTGTATCAGAGAAGTTCCACGGTTTCTAGCTCGCTCAGTCCCGCAGGATGATGGTGACTTCTCCACCCTCATTCACCTTTAATTAACTGGAAGCTCCTGAACTGGAGGATGTAATGGATGCCGACTCGCCTGCACCGTGCCGGATTAAACCGACGGCGTCAAAAGGTTAATGAGACAATATTTGTTCGGCATAAACATTAGAGTGAAGTAACAAATAGGACAAACAACACAATTAACCCCCCCGTGTTCCCCTGGAGAGGACTGGTTTGGGGTCCAGCCCTGGGCTCTGAGAGGCGGTGCGTACGCCGGCATTCGTCCTCGTTACATTAATGAGTCGTCGTGTATCTGACTGGTTCTTTCAGACCCAGTGAGAGATGCCCCCACCATGTCATGCATGATCTGAGCGGCGTCCCGCCTCCGTTAGTCAGCCATCTGTCCCGCCTCGCTCTAAATGCCCCATCTGTGCAGGTGAACCTGATGAATGTGGCACTCTGCAACCCCCGAGACTGCGGCACGTCTCACGTCTTCAAAGCATTATGTAAAGGGGACAGATCCTGCATTTATTCAGGGCTTCGCAGTCCGTATTCCCCGATGTCCCTGCAGAAGCGACAGTAACGATATCCAGACTCAACCTGAGATCTGGCTCCGGAATGAAACCCGATGGTTGGGGCTTTTCAGACGGCTTATTAAGATTTATATAAGATAAGACTGGATAGGCTTGAGATCCTCCACCCCCCCCCCCCCCATCATGAGCCTGTAGCTGAAGTAAAGCACTCTATATGGTGTTAAGGTTTTAAGTAGGGTGCAGAACTGATGTTTTTATCTAAAGACTGGAGGTGACGTTATTAGTCCCGTAGTGGAGTGCTGTGATTTATTTACAATAATACACAACCTCGAGTGTCTGATTGCTTTAATAAAACACTTACAAACACACTATAATAAAAAAAACAAGCTTTGATTCAGAAATGTATTTATTAAAAGCAAAATCATTAATAATCTGATCTTCCGCGACGTAATCTAGTCCGTTTTTTTAGCGCGAATGCTGCCCTCTAGTGGACAGATCACAGAACGCAGTTTATAAAACAGTGTAACAGGTTTAGTGCTGATCTCTGTTTTTTATGATTCATAATGTATTGTATATCACACACTGATATGTTATTGTTAATGATGTCACGGCTGGACACACGGCTCAGCCAATCAGATTTAAGGAGTCGTTTTGTACTTCTTATTGAAAAGGAAGCTAAAAATAAAAATTGATTTGAAAAGGCCAAGGTTATAAAAGACACCTCGCTCCTCGAGCTCTCGATGTCCTCCGTCTTAAATGTCACTACGCAGCTTTACAGGAGTCGTTCGTGAGCCGAGCTGCCGAGAGCCAGAGTGACAACCTCAAAGGTTTTTCAGGAAAACACCTTAAAGGAAAGCGGGCTCTAATGGGAGAACATGTTTCTGTGGGCTGTTCAGACAAGGTGAGCTTCTGAAAGAGTTATTATTAGAGATTCTAAACACTGCAGAGCGAACGGGAAGACTGAAGTCCTGAACGTGCAGATCTGTGAATCCTCGTCATCGTTATAATACACGACCCTGTAGGTGCATCGAGAACCTCAGCCTAATTTAGATGATTATCCTACCTGATGGGCATGGTGGGCTGTCCCACATTCATCCATTATCTTCTGCTTAATCCTCTATTAGGTTTGCAAGGGCACGCTCACACACACACACACATACATTTACACGCAATTTAGAGGATTCCATTTACCTTGAATCCATGTTTTTGGACTGTGGGAGGAACCTGGAGAACCCGGAGGAAACCTATACAAACACAGGGAGAACATGCAAACTCCACCCAGATGAGGAGAACATGCTTTCCACTAAGCCACCGTGCCGTCCTTGTCCCGAATTAAAATTATTTTAAAATATCAGAAACAACACGGTGGCACAGTGGCTTAGTGGTTAAGCATGTTCTCCTCTCAGCTCTAGTGATTCCCGGTTCGAATCCCCATCTGGGTGGTTTTGCATGTTCTCACCGTGTCCGTGTAGGTTTCCTACGGGTTCTCTGGTTTCCTCCCACAGTCCAAAAACATGGATCAAGGTCAATTGAGTTCTCCAAATTGCCCCATATAGAGTGTGTGTGGGTGAGTGAGTGTGTGTCCAGTGATAGATTGGCGCCCTGTCCTGGGTGTATCTGCCCAGCGCCCAAAATATTCTCCCCTGTATGGGCATGGGGAACCCCCCCACCGACCCTAATAGAGGATAAAGCTGAAGATAATGGATGGAGAACCAACACCCGAGCAGAACATCAGCTGCCTTCACGTTAACAGAACTGAACCGTCCTCCTCTCACACAGCGCTTCTGACTGTGGAGAGATGGAAATGAGCTCTTTAATCCACAGGGACTTAAAGTGCTGGCTAATTACCCACAATGGACATTACCGCCGTGAGTTCACTTAAACAGGGGGTTTTTAATATCGTCGGCTTAAATAAGACGTAAAGTCTATCGGTTGTTCCGTGCAGCTCCTCCAGCAGTACTCCGTGCCATCAGAGTGGCTGCACCACATTATGGAGGTGACTGTGCGGTGGAGTCGATGACTGTCTGTCACTTGCCATTGCGCCAGATATCATATTGGCATTTCACAAATGAGACTGGTTCAATCTGATTAGATGTGAAATGAGGGTTGGACGCCCTCGGCTGTCTGAATAACAGTTGGCATTGACTGACAGCAGCCCGGATCACCAGAATAGAAACATTTGTCCTGATGAAAAAGGTGTGCGGCCGAGGGAGGACATGCTCGCGCCGGCCCGTACACACTCGCGGGGTGAGACCCCACGTCCGGACGCTCAGACGTCTGCGGGACGTTAGTTTTATTATTTTAAAAGACATTTCTAAATTCTCCTGGTTTTTCATCTTAATGAACCAGGGATGAGACGATTCATTGTTTTTGCTATTAATCCTGATTACAAATGTTGCAATTGATTTATCACGCGAGCAAGACATATTATGCCGAAATAAAACGGATGCAGCTCGCACAAAACTAGTATAAAGTTAAATTTAAAATGGAAATACAGGTATTTAGTTTAAAGAACACAGAATTTTTCGCCTTTTTAATGTTTTGAATTATTTCTTTCTTTATTGCATAATAATCATGATTATTACTTAGACCAGTGTTCGTAAACTGTGAGACGCAAAGGAGAATGAGGATCGATAATCGTAAGGATATACAATAAATTATATTTCCCGATACGTTTTATAAACTGCGTTCTGTATTTGGTCACTAGATGGCGGTATTTGTTTGTAAGACAAACTGGAAACATGATTAGCGTTTAAAAACGAACTAGATTACCTCACACAAATCCAAATTATTAACAATTTTGTTTTCAATAAACAGAAACACATTTCTGAATCGAACCTTGTTTTTTATTATAGTGTTTGTAACCGTTTTATGAAAACAATGACACTCCAGGCTGTGTATTTATTAACTCATTATCTTGCACTTAATCCTGAGGGGGGGGGGGGGGTTCGGGCGCTGGGCAGATACACCCAGGACAGGGGGCCAATCTATGACTGGGCACACTATATGGGGCAATTCAGAGACAATTCAATTCACCTTGATCCATGTTTTTGGACTGTGGGAGGAAACCGGAGAACCCGGAGGAAACCCACACGGACACGGGGAGAACATGCAAACTCAACACAGATGGGGATTCGAACCTGGATCACCAGCACTGAGAGGAGAACATGCCAACCACTAATCCACCGTGCCGTCCAGGTAGTGTATTATTGTGAATAAATCACGTAAAGAGGTGGAACTGTACTGCACTACATATCACGCCCAACAATACCTCTTTATTGTGATTTAATCAGACTGAGGCCACGCCCTCTCGTACCTCATTGCTTTATTATACACTCACACCTGAGTGGTGTCTGCTGTATGTTGTTCCGTGATTAAATACAGAGGAGGAACCTAAAGGTTTTGGGTTGATGGGTTCTACTTGATCTGAAACGTTTAAGAACCCCTGTGGGGGCGTGGTAGCTCAGTGGTCAGGGTGTTGGGCTGTCAATCTGAAGGTTGTGGGTTCAAATCCCAGGTCCACTGAAGTTACCAATGTGAGTCCTTGAGCAAGACCCTTAACCTTTATTGCTCCAGGGGGCGCTGTGATTAACCCTTTGCTCACCTTGTAATTTGCTCCGAATAAATGATCAAATCCGTAATCCGTAAACTCTGTCATCATCTGATTCCTAACATGGACGTTTGTAGTTCTGCAGTTCATTCTGAAGTCCATCTGCTCCTCTACAGACTGTTAGTGCTCTTTGGTATGTTCTCTGATGATCAGGACCCCACAGAGCCGGTGTTATTAGGGTGGTGGATGTAGGGTGGTTCTGCAGTCATGCTGACATGGTGGTGGTGTGTGTGTGTGTGTGGTACTTTATTCCCAGATCAGCTCGTTGTTAAATACAAAGTGAAGTCAGTGTAATGACTTCCTGAACGGAGGTTGCAGTCTTTTGCATAATCTGATGTTGCATAATGAAAGACAGCATGTCACTGGTTCTATATATAGAGTCGGCCACGCGGCCCGGACTCTGACACGCCGCGTTTGCGCGCAGTTCGTCAGATTGTGCTGCAGTCTGTCCATCTGATCTGCGTCAGCCCTCGTGCCCGGCATTGCATTCTGGGGGAAACGATTCGGCTCTGCGCTTTATTAGACATTTAGGATTAAGGAAATTTAAGTCGGCGATACAGATACAGACAAAAACAAGATTAAATGTGCAGCGGGGCCTATCCCAGGGGATGGATTTTTTTTCCCATGGCTGAGTAAACATTATTAAGGCTGGAAATAAGCACCATCCAGATGTCACACACAGTCGTGGAGGATTAAAGCACATAAAAAGGGAAATTCATTATCTCTGTAAAAGCGATGCGGGCCGTCTGGAGGTTGCAGAGCGCTCACTCGCTGGTCTCTGTTAACGCCGTGCAGCCCTCTAATAATAATGTTCCTGTAACGAGGTTAACTGGTGCATTTAATTAAACCCGTGTAACGTCACTCCACAGTGGGTCTTTTTTGTAGAACTTGACTCCCACATCTGGTTTTCGTTTAGAAATCAGCAGAAGAAAGACATGCACGATGGACAAAAAGTATTGGGACACCTTCAGTAGATTTTATGACATCACAATCTGTTAGTCCAGTTTGTCTGATGTGAGGGTGAAGGTCAGGACGCAAAGCTTCACGGTGTCACAGTCCTTAAACTCTAGAAGAGCTTCCCCAAACTGTTTCCATTAATTTTATAAAACATATTAGTGTCTGTGGATTCTAATTCTCTGTTGCAGCGTCCAAAACGTCCAGTTCAGAGAAATGTCTGTAAGGGAGGGGGTGGGGGATGGGGGGCTGTAGAGAGAGAGATGCAGGCAGATTATGTAAGCTCCTCTGTGAGGATTGAGCCCTGAGCTGAATGATGCCACCCAGCGGGATGACAAAGCTCGAGAAAAAAAGAATTATAAACCAATACAAACACACTCGCGAGACGAGAGACACGATGCCGAGGGTGAAGAAATGACATGTCTCCTCCACATGAGACCTGCATCACAGCCACAGAACCGCGAGAGCCTGGCACCCAGACCAGCTTTGAAAAGAGCTCAACATTTATTAATTATAATTATAATAATAATCCAATGATAATTATAATGATTATAATAATCCAATAACGATGATAATTATAATGATTATAATAATCCTATAATGGAAACAATGGACACCTGTTGGCTGGAGGTTGGGACAAACAAAGAGGTTTATCCTTCTGAGAAATAAAACTATACCATTAAACTAAAAACTATACCATTAAAATAAAACTATACCATTAAACTAAAAACTATACCATTAAAATAAAACTATACCATTAAAATAAAAACTATACCATTAAAATAAAACTATACGGTTAAAATAAAACTATACCGTTAAATTAAAAACTATACCGTTAAACTAAAAACTATACCGTTAAATTAAAAACTATACCGTTAAACTAAAAACTATACCATTAAAATAAAAACTATACCGTTAAACTAAAAACTATACCATTAAAATAAAACTATACCGTTAAACTAAAAACTATACCATTAAAATAAAACTATACCGTTAAACTAAAAACTATACCATTAAAATAAAACTATACCGTTAAACTAAAAACTATACCATTAAACTAAAAACTATACCGTTAAACTAAAAACTATACCATTAAACTAAAAACTATACCATTAAAATAAAACTATACCATTAAACTAAAAACTATACCATTAAAATAAAACTATACCGTTAAACTAAAAACTATACCATTAAAATAAAACTATACCGTTAAACTAAAAACTATACCATTAAAATAAAACTATACCGTTAAACTAAAAACTATACCATTAAAATAAAACTATACCGTTAAACTAAAAACTATACCATTAAAATAAAACTATAGGGTAAAAATAAAACTATACCGTTAAACTAAAAACTATACCATTAAAATAAAACTATACCGTTAAACTAAAAACTATACCATTAAAATAAAACTATACCGTTAAACTAAAAACTATACCATTAAAATAAAACTATAGGGTAAAAATAAAACTATACCGTTAAACTAAAAACTATACCATTAAAATAAAACTATACGGTAAAAATAAAACTATACCATTAAACTAAAAACTATACCGTTAAACTAAAAACTATACCGTTAAACTAAAAACTATACGGTTAAATAAAACTATACGGTTAAAATAAAACTACACCGTTAAACTAAAAACTATACCGTTAAAATAAAACTATAAAATAAAGTGATACCATTAAACTAAAACTATACCATTAAACTAAAACTATACCATTAAACTAAAACTATACCATTAAAATAAAACTATACCATTAAAATAAAACTATAAAATAAAGTGATACCATTAAACTAAAACTATACCATTAAACTAAAACTATACCATTAAACTAAAACTATACCATTAAAATAAAACTATACCATTAAAGAGGTTATTCATAATTTTATGTGAAGACTTTCCATAAAAAATAAATACCCAGAATTGTGATGTCATCAGCTGCCAGGATGATGTTCATCACTGAGGATCAAAGGGATCATTCACAAGACTGAACTTAATTAACTTAATTAATGATTTGTTAACGTATGCGTGAGTCTTGATCCTCACAAGGGTCCTCCTATGCAACCCCCCCCCCCCCACACTGAGTCTCGGTCCTCACATGGTTCCTCCTATACATCCCCCCCCTTACACTGAATCTCGGTCCTCACAAGTGTCCTCTTATCACCCCCCCTCCACTGAGTCTCAGTCCTCACATGGTTCCTCCTATACAACCCCCACCTCCACTGAGTCTCGGTCCCCACAAGGTTCCTCCTATCACCCCCCCTCCACTGAGTCTCAGTCCTCACAATGGTCCTCCTATCCACCACCCCCTTCCACTGAGTCTCGGTCCTCACAAGGTTCCTCCTATCACCCCCTCTCCACTGAGTCTCGGTCCTCACAAGGTTCATCCTATCCACACACCCCCCCCCCACTGAGTCTCGGTTTCTTTGTGTAAAACAATACACACACCTCAGAGTTTAGTTCCTATCCAGTTGGCTCGATCTTTTCAGGTTGAGATTTAAAATATTGTAAGGTTTATTATTAAAGCTTCTTTATTGATGACCTTCACGCAGAACCTGGTGCATTAGTTTATTAGAGAGTAGAACGTGAACGTCAGTCGGTGCTCCAACTCTTAAAGGAATAAACGTGGCAGCGCTCCCGTACAGCTGTGCATCTTAATCACCCTTTAAATTCCCCTTTAATCTAAACACATGTCCAGGAACCCGGCCCAGACCGTCCTCGTCCCCGTTTTGTCGTCTCTTCGCGATCCGGCTCATCGAGGATTCACATTATGCCGGCACTGATCCTTTGAACGCACCCCCCACCCCCACCTCCTGCCCCACCCCCCCCACCCACACATTGTCTTCAGACCAGCAATTATCTGTAATTGTGCTCCCTCTTCAGCCCAAAAGGTATAATTAGAGGCACTTTGATTTCTTCTTTAATTATCATAAGCTGAATGCGTGCAGTCATTCGGATCCGAACACATGAATTAATGAAGCTGCGAGCGCGGTCCGGCTGCGAGCGCGGTCTGGCTGTGAGCGAGGTCCGGCTGGGAGCACGGTCCGGCTGCGAGTGCGGTCCGGTTGCGATCGAGGTCCGGCAGCAAGCGTGGTCCGGTTGTGAGCGAGGTCCGGCAGCGAGTGAGGTCCGGCTGCGAGCAAGGTCCGGCAGCGAGCGAGGTCCGGCAGCAAGCGTGGTCCGGTTGTGAGTGAGGTCCGGCAGCGAGTGCGGTCCGGCTGCGAGTGCGGTCCGGCAGCGAGCGAGGTCCGGCAGCAAGCGTGGTCCGGTTGTGAGCGAGGTCCGGCAGCGAGTGCGGCCCGGCTGCGAGTGCGGTCCGGCTGTGACCGCGGTCCGGCCTGGGCGTGGCTCTGAGCGTCTTAAGGACTGCAGGACAAAGGCTCTGGGGCCACGCGGTGGAGGTTCTCCTCTGATTCAGAGTTAGGGACTCGCTCGCTGCGGCCGACGTCCCTCTCGCAGCTCTGTTGATCGGACACGGCGGGGTTTAAAACCTGGACGTGATCTCTGTGAGGTGGATCCATAATCATCTTAATTAACCTTAATCATCTTAATGAAGTCCAGATGGTCTTCAGAGTGCTCAGAGTCACAGCGTTCAGGCTGTTCTGAGATAACGGACACATGGACCAATATCAAACGTTAAAATACACTGGGTTCAGAACTATACAGACACCTCCACCCTACGCCTCCACATTACACCTCCACGCTTTACCTCCACATTTCACCTCCACCCTATGCCTCCACATTACACCTCCACGCTTTACCTCCACGTTTCTAGGGTTAGGGTTTGCTCTACGCCTTCATGTTTCACCTCCATGTCACAACTCCACATTTCACCTCCACCCTACGCCTCCACATTACACCTTTGCCTCACACCTCCACATTTCACCTCTGCCTTACACCTCCACGTTTCAACTCCATGTTTCACCACCACCCTATGCCTCCACATTACACCTTCACGTTTCAACTTTGCCCTACACCTCCACTTTTCACCTCCACCCTACGCCTCCACATTACACCTCCACGCTTTACCTCCACGTTTCTAGGGTTAGGGTTACGGTTTGCCCTACGCCTTCACATTTCACCTCCACCCACGGCTCCACATTACACCTCCATGCTTTACCTACACGTTTCAACTTTGCCCTACACCTCCACTTTTCACCTCCACCCTACGCCTCCACATTACACCTCCACGCTTTACCGCCACGTTTCTAGGTGTTAGGGTTACGGTTTGCCCTACGCCTTCATGTTTCACCTCCGCCCTACGCCTTCATGTTTCACCTCCACCCTACACCTTCACATTTCACCTCCACCCTACACCTCCACATTTCCCCTCCACCCTACGCCTCCACATTACACCTTTGCCTCACACCTCCACATTTCACCTCTGCCTTACACCTCCACGTTTCAACTCCATGTTTCACCACCACCCTATGCCTCCACATTACACCTTCACGTTTCAACTTTGCCCTACACCTCCACTTTTCACCTCCACCCTACGCCTCCACATTACACCTCCACGCTTTACCTCCACGTTTCTAGGGTTAGGGTTACGGTTTGCCCTACGCCTTCACATTTCACCTCCACCCTATGCCTCCACATTACACCTCCATGCTTTACCTACACGTTTCAACTTTGCCCTACACCTCCACTTTTCACCTCCACCCTACGCCTCCACATTACACCTCCACGCTTTACCGCCACGTTTCTAGGTGTTAGGGTTACGGTTTGCCCTACGCCTTCATGTTTCACCTCCGCCCTACGCCTTCATGTTTCACCTCCACCCTACACCTTCACATTTCACCTCCACCCTACACCTCCACATTTCCCCTCCACCCTACGCCTCCACATTACACCTTTGCCTCACACCTCAACATTTCACCTCTGCCTTATACCTCCACGTTTCACTTCTGCCTTACACCTCCACGTTTCACCTCCACCCTACATCTCCACATTACACCTCCATGCTTTACCTCCACGTTTCAACTGTGCCCTACTCCTCCACATTTCACCACCACCCTACGCCTCCCACAGTCCAAAAACATGGATCGAGGTCAATTGAGTTCTCCAAATTGCCCCATATAGAGTGTGTCTGTGTGAGTGAGTGTGTGTCCAGTGATGGTTTGGTGTCCTGTCCTGGGTGTATCTGCCCAGTGCCCGAAAAGTTCTCCCCTGGATGGACATGGGGAACCCCTCCCCCCGTGACCCTAGTAGAGGATAATGTGGAAGATAATGGATGGATGGATGTGTGTGGTATCGTGCAAGGGTGGTGTGGTGCAGTCTGAACCCATCCTGCTGATGTCTCTGTGTAATTGGACCGAGACACCACCTGCAGTTCCGCCTCAAGAACACAGGAGGCAAAAACGTCAGACAAGCCTAACGACGGGCTCTTTATGCAAATCCAATATGGACAGGAAGCAGCACCACCGCCCTGAGTCCCAGCTGATTCACCCCCCCCCCCCCCCATCACCCTGCCGTCTCAACTCCACCAACTTCGACTCAGTCCAGGGCTCTGTGGGGATTCAACTCGACGGGTCGATGGAGAACAGGACATGGAGATGTCTAAGCACAGGTGGAGAGGTGACGGGTGGAGGATCTTAATTTCCCCGGCGGCTGTCCGAGGTGTCTGTTCTATCTCTGCAGACGGAAGCTTATTAGGGGTGTCCCCATCTGGAACAGCCATCTTTAAATGGATTGGGTCTCCACTGGGAGACGCTCGGCCGAGGGAGCTGTCAGGACCCACGGATGTGGTCATGTGATCAGAGTTCTCACTGCAGAACGTATGGATTCACCCACCGTGTGTTATGACATCCATAAAGAAATATTAACAGAGGGCGGCACGCTGGCTCAGTGGTTTAGCATGTTCTCCTCTCAGCGCTGGTTCGAATCCCAATCTGGGTGGAGTTTCCATGTTCTCCCCATGTCCTTGTGGGTTTCCTCTGGGTTCTTCAGTTTCCTCCCGCGACCCTAATAGAGGATAAAGCGAAAGATGATGTATGGCTGCATGTTTTTTATAACATCAATAAGTCTGTTATATATCAACATATGGTGGCTTGGTGGTTTGGCATGTTCTCCTCTCAATGCTGGGGATCCAGGTTCGAATCCCCATCTGGGTGGAGTTTGCATGTTTTCCCCATGTCCTTGTGGGTTTCCTCCGGGTTCTCTGGTTTCCTCCCACAGTCCAAAAAACATTGATTCAAGGTCAATTGAATTCTCCAAATTGCCCCATACAGAGTGATAGATTGGTGTCTAGTGATAGTCTAGTGATACTAGAATCTGCAGAGCGCCCGAGACTCTAGTAGAGGATTAAGCCGAAGATTATGAATGAATGAAGATGAACATAATTCATTTGTTTATTGCACACTGAAGCTCCTCATGAGCTCATGACCGATTTAACCCCATCCAAAATGCAAAGGGCAATCTGTAAGAGAATGGGCCTTCCCCAAACTGATGCCAGTGGGAAATCGTTTTATCAGAAACACCTTTAAATGCCCTGAGTGAAGGAGGTCACTGTTTAAGCCATGAGGTTGTTCCCTGATGCATGAAGAGCATTAAAGGTTTTTTTTTTGTATGATGTAAGGATTTAATAAACCCTTCTGTGGACGGTGGGGGTGGCGGCTCCGTGCCGCCCCCAGCAGGTGTGTGGTGGGAGTCCCACTGTTCACTGCGCATTAGGATGCAGAGTCAGTCCTGAGAAGCATGTGTTCTCCTCTGCAAAATTAAATTCATGCCAGAGTGCATCAATCTATCGTTAGATGTAGGTCGCCTTGTTTTTTTAATCAGGCCCCCCTGAGGGAGCAGGAAATCACATTCAACTGAACATCCACCGAACCTCCACCACCGCCAACATCCCGCTCCACGTCAAGCGCATGGACGGGCACCGAAGTCCATCAATAAACACGTCTGAATTCATTAAATAATACAGATACATTCCATGAGTGTGGCACGGTGGCTTAGTGGTTTAGCATGTTCTCCTCTCAGCACTTGGGATTCCAGGTTGAATCCCCATCTGGGTGGAGTTTGTATGTTCTCCTCGTGTCCATGTGGGTTTCCTCCGGGTTCTCCGGTTTCCTCCCACAGTCCAAAAAACATGGATCAAGGTCAATTGAATTCTCCAAATTGCCCCATATAGAGTGTGTCTCTCTGAGTGAGTGTGTGTCAGTGATAGATTGCCCCCCTACCCTGGGTGTATCCGCCCAGTGCACAAAACATTCTCCCCTGGATGGGCATGGGGAACCCCACCCCCGCGACCCTAATAGAGGATAAAGTGGAAGGTAATAAATGGATGGATATACATTCCATCACAGAGCCTCGGTCCTCACAAGGTCCCTGCTAAATCAATACCCAGGGGGTTCTTTGGGGGTTCATATCACTGTAAAGCTGATATAACACAATGACCAAACAGTTCAACAGTACAGTGGTGTAGTGGTTTAGCATGTTCTCCCCTCAGCACTGGAGATCCAGGTTCGAATATCAATCTGGGTGGAGTTTGCATGTCCTCACCGTGCCCTTGTGGGTTTTCGCCAGGTTCCTTCCACAGTTGAAATTGCCCCATATAGAGTGTGTGTCCAGTGATAGATTGGCACCCTGTCCTGGGTGTATCTGCCCAGCGCCTGAAACGTCCCCCCCTGGATGTGACCCCAGGTTCAAATCCCAATTTGGGTGGAGTTTCCATGTTCTCTTCATGTCCACATGGGTTTCCTCCAGGTTCTCCGGTTTCCTCCCACAATCCAAAAACATGGGTTCAAGGTGAATAAAACGCTCTAAATTGCCCCATATAGAGTGTGTTTGTGTCTGTGTGGGTGTATGTGCCCCACTGATCGATTGGTGTCCGCTCCTTGGTGTATCTGCCCAGCGCCCAAAACGTTCTCAGCTGGATGAGCATGGGGAACCCCCCCCCCCCCCCCCGCGTGACCCAAACACCGGATTAACTGAAAGATAATGAGGATAATAGCTTCGTATGATCCACTACAATTAAAGAACAGGAGTTTAAAGGAGAGGCGGCACGGTGGCTTAGTGGTTTATCATGTTCTCCTCTCAGCGCTAGTGGTTCCCAGTTCGAATCCTAATCTGGGTGTATTTTCCGTGTTCTCCCCGTGTCCATGTGGGTTTCCTCCGGGTTATCCGGTTTCCTCCCAAAGTCCAAAAACATATATCAAGGTCATCTGAATTCTCCAAATTGCCCCATATAGAGTGTGTGTGTGTGTGTGTGAGTGTGTGTCCAGTGATAGATTGCCTCCCTGTCCTGGGTGTATCTGCCTAGTGCCCAAGACGTTCTCCTCTGGACGGGCACGGGGAACACCCCCCCCCCCCCGCAACCCTAATAGAGGATAAAGCGGAAGATAATGGATGGATGTATGGAGTTTAAAGGAGAAAGGGAAGGTGGCAGCCGTTGGCAGTGCCGTCAGCCATGGGCAGTGTTGTGGGTGATGGAGTTGATCTTTTGAAGGCAGGGCCGGGGATTCAGAGCTGGTGGATATGAGCTCAATTATGAAATAACCGTTATGGTTCTCATTCAGTTATTTGTTGAATAGCTCGGCCGTTACGCCGACTGTTTCCCAAACGCTCTCATCTCCACCCCCACCCACCCCCCCACCCACCACCCCCGCGCTGCAATTCCGGCCATGCCGAAAATGGGAGCTATTTTTGTTCTAAAGCCCTTTTGGTTGCAGAGTCGTCTGGAAGTCGATTCCTTTTGACACCCTGAGTTTCTGAATCTGCAGCTGCATGGATTTCTGCCGCCTCCATCACTGACTGCGCCCCGTGATGGGGGTTCCGGTGACCCACCCCGAAGTGGGTTCTCTCTGTGGAGAGAGAAAGCTGTCAAAATGCAAATGTGCACTTTATTATGTACAGATACAGCGCAGATCTCAACTCCATTCCTCCATCCCAAACAACCGATGTCCCGTACCTCCATCCCAAAAACCGACGTCCCGTACCTCCATCCCAAAAACCGACGTCCCGTACCTCCATCCCAAAAACCGACGTCCCGTACCTCCATCCCAAAAACCGACGTCCCGTACCTCCATCCCAAAAACCGACGTCCCGTACCTCCATCCCAAAAACCGACGTCCCGTACCTCCATCCCAAAAACCGACGTCCCGTACCTCCATCCCAAAAACCGACGTCCCGTACCTCCATCCCAAATAACCGACGTCCCGTACCTCCATCCCAAAAACCGACGTCCCGTACCTTCATCCCAAAAACCAACATCCCGTACCTCCATCCCAAACAACCGACATCCCGTACCTCCATTCCAAAGACCCAAAGTCCCGTACCTCCATCCCAAACAACCGACGGCCCGTACCTCCATCCCAAAAACCGACGTCCCGTACCTCCATCCCAAACAACCGACGGCCCGTACCTCCATCCCAAAAACCAACATCCCGTACCTCCATCCCAAACGACCGACGTCCCGTACCTCCATCCCAAAAACCGACGTCCCGTACCTCCATCCCAAACGACCGACGTCCCGTACCTCCATCCCAAACGACCGACGTCCCGTACCTCCATCCCAAACGACCGACGTCCCGTACCTCCATCCCAAAAACCGACGTCCCGTACCTCCATCCCAAATAACCACCGTCCCGTACCTCCATCCCAAACGACCGACGTCCCGTACCTCCATCCCAAAAACCGACGTCCCGTACCTCCATCCCAAACAACCGACGTCCCGTACCTCCATCCCAAACAACCGACGTCCCGTACCTCCATCCCAAACGACCGACGTCCCGTACCTCTATCCCAAATAACCGACGTCCCGTACCTCAGAACTAACAATGGAGACCTTCTGTACTTTAAAATCGACATTATTACAATGGGACGGCACGGTGGTGTAGTTGCTTGTTTCAAATCCCAATCTGGGTGGTGTTCTCCCCATCTCAGTGTAGGTTTCCTCTGGGTTCTCCGGCTTCCTCCCCAGTCCAAAAACATGGATTCAAGGTAAATCGGCTGCTTCCAGGTTGCCCCATATAGTTTGTGTAGAAATCCTAGTAAGTGGAAGATGATGGATGGATACATTTCTATAATAACTTTCTAATAATAATCCCATTTTACTATTTGACACCAGCCCTAATCACACACACACACACACACACACACTCTCTCCCCCTCTGTTTATGTATATTTGGGTGGAGGGTTGTGGGGTGGAGGGTTGGTACAGATGCCACCTTTCTGAGGGTATGGGGTGGGATCTGTGCATATTTAGGATTAACCCCTCCCCCCACCCCACCCGGGATCACAGCAGTGTAATTACTGTGTGTCTCACGCGTCTCTGAAATGTCAGCACTGCAGCTTGTTCTGATTCAGGTGGCAGAGTGGAATCAAGACCTTCAGTTGTTCAGTGGGTGTCTGTGGGAGTGCCTGTCCAACGGAGTGGTTGTCCGTGGGGGTGGGTGTCTGTGGGAGTGGGTGTCTGTGGGAGTGCCTGTCCAACGGAGTGGTTGTCCGTGGGGGTGGGTGTCTCTGGAAGTGTGTGTCTGTGTGGAGTGGGTGTCTGTGGGGGTGGGTGTCTGTGGGGGTGGGTGTCTGTGGGGGTGGGTGTCTGTGGGAGTGGGTGTCTGTGGGAGTGGGTGTCTGTGGGAGTGCCTGTCCAACGGAGTGGGTGTCTGTGGGGGTGGGTGTCTGTGGGAGTGCATGTGTGTGGGAGTATGTGTCTGTGGGAGTGGGTGTCTGTGGGAGTGGGTGTCTGTGGGAGTGGGTGTCTGTGGGAGTGGGTGTCTGTGGGAGTGGGTGTCTGTGGGAGTGAGTGTGAGTGTCTGTGGGAGTGGGTGTCTGTGCGGGTGGGTGTCTGTAGGGGTGGATGTCTGTGGGGATGGGTGTCTGTGGGGGTGGGTGTCTGTAGGGGTGGATGTCTGTGGGGGTGGGTGTCTGTAGGGGTGGATGTCTGTGGGGGTGGGTGTCTGTAGGGGTGGGTGTCCGTAGGAGTGCGTGTCCGTGGGGTGGGTGTCTGTGGGGGTGCGTGTCTGTGGGGGTGCGTGTGGGTTCTGTGGATGTTCTTCTCAGAGCTGGTTGATTTAAAGTGTTTCTTTGATCTGAAGGGGGTTTTCTCTTAATGAAGGAACCGTGTTGTCCATCAGAACCTTCAATCTGGAGAACTGGCCCCGCTTACATCATCAGCCCTCTTAGCCAACCTCCGCCCATTCATCACCCGAACAGAGGGGGCAAGCTGCCCACTCTGCATCACTCAGGAAAGAGAAGCAGGGTTCTGCAGATGGACCCGGTTCAGTGTGTGTGTGTGTGTGGGGGGGGGGGGGTCTGTAATCCTGATCATCAGCAGATTGTCTTTTAATAAAGTGCATATGAAATATTTCAGTCTGTTTAAACATCACCATGACGAGAACCATCCCGACTTCCCTTAAACTCCAATAAATCTGCCTCCGTCTGCGGGGTCTGCCTCCATCTGCAGTGTCTGTCTCAGTCTGAGGGTCTGTCTCCATCTGCGGGGTCTGCCTCTGTCTGCGGGGTCTGTGTCCGTCTGTGGGTCTGTCTCAGTCTAAGGGTCCTTGTCCATCTGAGGGGTCTGCCACTGTGTGAGGGCCTGTCACCGTCTGCGGGGTCTGTGTCCGTCTGAGGAGTCTGTCTCAGTCTAAGGGTCTGTGTCAGTGTGAGGGTCCGCCTCTGTCTGAGGGGTCTGCGTCCTTCTGTGGGGTCCGTCTCTGTCTGTGCCCGTTCGTGGGGTCCGTGTTTGTGTTTGTCCGTGGGGTCTGTCTCAGTCTGAGGGGTCCGTGTCCCTCTGTGGGGTCCGTCTCCGTCTTTGCCCATCCGCGGGGTCCGTGTTTGTGTTTGCCCGTGGGGTCTGTCTCAGTCTGAGGGGTCCGTGTCCCTCTGTGGGGTCCGTCTCCGTCTGTGCCCGTCCGTGGGGTCCATGTTTGTGTCTGTCTGAGGGTCTGCCTCTGTCTGAGGGGACCGCATCCTAGTGTGGGGTCCGTCTCCGTCTGTGCCCGTCCACGGGGTCCGTGTTTGTGTTTGTCTGTGGGGTCTGTCTCAGTCTGAGGGGTCCGCGTCCTTCTGTGGGGTCTGTCTCCGTCTGTGCCCATCTGCGGGTTCTGTGTTTGTGTTTGTCCGTGGGGTCTTTCAGTCTGAGGGGTCCGTGTCCCTCTGTGGGGTCCGTCTCCGTCTGTGCCTGTCTCCCAGCATGCACCAGACCTCTACAACTGATTCAGAACCCTGTTTAACCACCCAAGTGAATCATGTGACTCCACCTCTCCTCTCTGATTGGCTCTCTGTAGCTGCTGATTTTGATCTACAGGACCATCTCTGGATCTGGCCCCTCTGACCTTCACTCTAGATTTTAAACACACTCCGACTCGTCCACTACGTTCTAGTGATGAATGTCGCCTGGTGGGGCAACCTCACCGTGGTGCTGACTCTCACTCCGTACGGTTCTCCACTGATCAACGGTGGAACCGTCTTCTCAACACTGTCTGTAACGCTGAGTCAGCATCGTCAAGAAACATCTGAAAACACATCTCTACATCAAACTCCTGATATAAAAATAAATAACGACGGGATAGGATGATGATCAGGGTTGATGATTGTACAGTGTAGCTGGTTTTGCGTAACTGCTGAGCGTGCTGTGTTAATTATTTAATCATTTTGGATAAAAGCATCTGCTAAATAATTAAATGTAAATGTAATACAGTCTAATCGTGAGGTCATGCGTCTTACTTGCTGTACGGTGTCCTTGGGTGTTAGAAAGGAGCCTTGAAATAAAATGTATTATTATTATTATTTCATTCATTCATTCATTATCACCCGCTTTATCCTCTATTAGGGTCGCGGTGGGGTTCCCCATGCCCATCCAGGTGAGAACGTCTCGGGCGCTGGGCAGATAGACCCAGGACAGGGCGCCAATCCATCGCTGGGCACACACTCACTCACACAGACACACTCTATATGGGGCAATTTGGAGAACTCAATTGAATTGATCCATATTTTTGGACTGTGGGAGGAAACTGGAGAACCCGGAGGAAACCCACGCGGACACGGGGAGAACATGGAAACTCCACCCAGATGGGGATTCGAACCGGGAATCCCTAGCGCTGAGAGGCAAACGTGCTGACCACTATGCCACCCTGCCGCATTATTATTATTATTATTATGTGTCGGGTGACCCTCAGTAAATCCAAGTTAACCTCAGGACAGAACGCAGGCCTGTTTCAGGAACCCGCAGAATAAAGAACCGATGAGCAGAACGGTCACGCAGCACCGAGTGCAGACCGGTGGCTTTATTCATCAGGGTCAAAGTGTCCGCCTGCCCCCTCACCTCTCTCACCTCAGCCCACACCTCCAATCTCCCTCTTCCCAGGTTCTAACTCAGCCTTCTGATTCGTGTCGGTTCAGCAGGACCTGGTGTTATAATCATGTGCCGAGTTCAGGATCATCATTACCGCAGAGCTTTTTGTAACAAAACATTGTTTCGGATCTGATTCATGTAAATCTGGGTCACCTCCCGTGATGAAGGGTGGGGGTGGGGTGGGGTGGGGTGGGGCATCCTAACATCATGAACAGGGAGCTTGAGCTTAACAGTGAGACTTAGTGGTTCAGTCCTGCTGGGTTTTTTTCTTTTAGATGAAGAGGTTTGAGGGTCTGTGTTACATGATGTGCAGATGTGCAGCTGAATAGTCCTTTGATCTGTACAGATGTGGAATGTGGATTAGATCGGGGGGGGGGGGGGTGATAATGGAGGGATATTGACCGTGTGGTCAGTGCAGCGTGTTGGTGTTGGATTTTAGTTTAGAGTATTGATCTTGTACAGGATCCAACCTCGGCCCTCAGACTGAGGCAGTCGGGTGATGATGTAATAATCCGTGTGAACTCGATTGGGGGGGGGGGGTGATGGTGGTGATGATGATGATGATGATGGTGCAGTGATTGTGTAGGTGTATAGGAGTATACACCCCAAAGAACACAAGACTAACTGAGACACCATCACTGTTTGATTTACATTTTACTTTTTTTTTAAGCAAGGACTTGAATGATCATGCTGTACCCCCCCCCACCCCCACCACCACCACCACCATATCCCTCCAGCCTCCTTAGAATTATAGCTTGCGTGATGCTCCAGTTTTAGGAATTATGTAAAACATCCTCCAGCGTGTGCCTCCTGGCTAATAGAGTGTGTATCAGCAGAACTTCAGAACCTCGTCGTCCCGGTTCCGAGCAGCTTGCGGTGACAGAAGTGCAGTTAAACAAAAGCAGCAGAAAACCTAAAAACCTGGTACAAAAAAAGAAGGTGCAGGTGTTATTAGACTGGGATTGAATTTTAAGGTTTATCTTGAACCGCCGTCACTCTGTCCTCTTGTGCCGGCCGTTTCATTTGTTGTCGCTCACACTTTGTCGGAGAGCGAGTCCAGACTGCAGGAGTGTTAAAGTGTCAGAGACCCATCACCACCACCACAGAGAGGGGCTTCAGCAAGGGCACACCAAGGTCCAGGTGACACCGCGTCATTTCTAAGGGGGTTTTGTGTGTGTGTGTGTGTGTGTGTGTGTGTGTGTGTGTGTGTGTGTGTGTGTGAAAATAATGAAAGTTCTGCACACTGGTCAGTTGCTCCGGGAGACTCAATCCTATTATTTCTGTGCCTGGAGAACGCCATCGTCTACGTCGAGTCTGAAGCGGGCCGTTAGCCGATGCGGGGATAGGAACCCTTCAGCTTTATAGACTGGATATTTTTAGTGAGGCTCTGGCGCAGCGGTGCTGATGTGCTCACTGGTGAAGTCAGGACCCGGGCGGCGGTTATGTAAACACATTTTGGATGTTCAGCGCCACCATTTCCACCAGAGCAAGCATCGCTGCAGGCCTGTCATTAACCTTGACTATATGGTGGTGGCTGGGGGTGGGATGGTGGTGTGTGTGTGTGTGGGGGGGGGGTGATCGGGTTCAGACATCGCCACTGTGTGTGTGTGTGTGTGTAAGTGGTGATCATGCATAAAGACTGGGTCAGATATCCACCAAGTAAACATTTAGAGTCTAAGCAGTGCAGCCTGAAGCTACGGCTTCAAATCAAACCCTTTAAACAGGATCATTATTCCACTGGGTTCCTCCATCGCGCCGTTTCCGTCTGAATGACCGATGAGCATCTGTTCCCGCTCCCGAAGTAGATTCGCCATTTCCTTTTGGCTCTAAAAGGAGCATTTGTGGATCTGGCCCCTCCTACCTTCACTCTATCTTTTGTAAATACACTCCGACTCGTTCACTTCGCTCCAGTGATGATGGTCCTGGTGGTTCCACCTCACCGAGGAGCTCATTCTCACTCCATGGCGTTCACCACTGCAACATGGTAGTACGATCTTCCCAACTCTGTCCGAAAGGCGGAGTCACTGAGCAGTTTTAAGAAACTACTGAAGACACATCTTTTTAACAAATACCTGTTTTAGAAAAAAAAGGGGGGGGGTGCAGCATCAAATAACGATCAGGTTTGATGAATATACTGTGTAGTTGGTTTTCTGCATAACTTCTGACTTGTAATGTTCTCATTTGTAAGTCGCTTTGGATAAAAGCCTCTGCTAAATGACTAAATGTAATGTGAATGTAAAATGCATGAGGTGGAGGGTTGCAGGGTAGAACCTCCTGGGTTCCAGCTTGGGTATCACTTGTGTGGTGGTAGCATGGTGGGGCATTGATCATCCGGGAGATGATGTGATGCTGATCTGATGCAGCCTTTAGAAGTCGTGACATCACATTTTTGGCGAGAGAGAAACCCATGGACCGCTGGAGCGGGGCTTCCGGTCATTAAATTTAGAGAGCGGGGCTTCATTCATTCCGTACATTAAATTTAGGACCTCTGTATGTCAGGTCGGTTGTGAGGGTATGGCACGAGATGCGGCAGACATGAGGAAACACATACTGACGACGGTCTCATAATAATATGGACCATGGGATGTGATCTCTGTCAGCAAGACTGATTACATTGTATTGGGGGGGTCACGAATGACAACTGGAGCCATGTTATCTCCCAACAGAGGTCCTCAATTTAATGTACCTCCCTCACAGAGAGGACTGCTGGTCCGGCCTGAAGATTAAACCGCTCAAACCCGACCTTCTCCAGCGGGGTGCTGTGTGAAGCTCACCTGATCGATACAGGTCGCCCCGATTCTTAACCCCTCACCACGCTGTACCCCTCACACCATTCAGACGATCCCGTCACCTCGTCCTCCCCCTGTTCCGGCGGTGAGCTGCTTCTTACTCTTCAGCAGAACATCTCCCTGAATCCGCGTCGGAGTGCAGCCTTGCTCGCCCTCCCTGTCGTTCAGCCGCTAACGAGCAGGGATCCTGTGGATTATTACTATGGAAACTATGCTTTCTTTGATTTCATGTGCTGTAGGTGAGAGAGTGTGTTTTCTTGTGAAGCCCTCAGCAGCCGGGCAACAGGGATCCAGCGTCGTCATGCCAAACACCGCGACAGAGTTCCAGTAGATCAGTCAGTAACCGTAAGACTGGCTCCCTCACCGCAGCCTTTCTATTAATAATAATTAATTTGTTCTGCGTTTAATCCAGACATTAGTAACGCTGATCCAGTGAGAGATTAGAATAATCTACATCCTGATTTCGGATTAATTAAGACCGCTGAAATGCATGCGACAGGTTTGTGACCACCTGGTGTGTGTGGCTTATTGGGTCCACATGGTTCCATCGTGTGTGTGTGTGTGGTGGTGTCCAATGCATATGAATGAGAGTGTATGAGGTTGCATCAATACATCAGATGCATTACGATGATGATGATGATGATGATGATGATGGGTGACCGCTGGGTTCTGATGAACCGTGTTTGTTGTTAGAATCTGATTACAGGAACAAACTGAACTCTGATCAGTGCATCAAACCAAACCTGCGTTTTATTCAGAATAAGGACGTGTCCCTCAGTTTTAATCACATTTCTGTGTTTTTTAAAACAAATACTGAGAAATAATCAAACTTTAAAAGTTCGGGTGAGGGCTGTATGATAAAACCTGTACAGTGGAATATGAAGCTGGGTCTGGTCTTTAATAATTACACTTTAAATCAACACACTGCAAAAATCAGAAAAATAAACACAAATCAAGAAAACTTCTACATGAAACAAATACGATGAACTGCCAATATAGAGAGATATATTAATCTTCTTAAAATGAGAACGTTTCTTAAAACTAGATTTTTATCTGATTTAGAAATCTTCAAGACTGAGGTTTTTTTTTTAAGATTAAATCTTTTGCAGTGCAGATGTTTTTAATCCAGATTATTTTGGGGCAGTTGTGGGATTGGGGTTAAAGAAAGCTGTAAAGGTACAGCTAAAGTGCCCTAACCCTAATTGCTCCCCGGGTGCTGTTCAAAGGGCTGCCCACTCATAGTGTGTGTGTGTGTGTGTGTGTGTGTGTGTGTGTGTGTGTGTGTTTTGAAGGAATTTCAAACAGACCATCAGTCCAAAGTTCAGTAAATGTGACTGCGTGGCGACTGGGGAGGTGGGCGAGGATTGAATGGACGAATGACAGTTGAAGGCAGGGTGTCAGCCTGACCTTAAACCAACATACTCCCCTAAAATGTGCACGTTCAGCACGTCCATTCCAGGAACTGAGAAATCAGACCTGGTAAATGAGGCTCATAGACGCCTAATTGTCAACAACCCCCCTAGAAGAAAGGACAGCGTGGTCATCTTTAAGGTGCCCTCGACCTAGCTGAAAACACCAGACATAGGGGTGGGTTTATAGGATAAATAGGGGTAGAAACTGGACTTCTGGACTCTGGCTGGGGAGAGGGTTTTTTTTTTGCTTTGCGGGAGTCAGAGTCGACCGCGGTCTTGGGCTTGTTTTGGGAGAACACACTTATATCTTGGTTTGTCTTAAATAAACCGCTTGATTCGAGCATCTACTAAAAGTCTGCCTCGTGGTCTATGGTCGCCTCCGGAAAAAGGTTCATCGTGGAAATTGAGATTTCCTAACAGTTTCACTGCAGGGATGGGTTACGTGTGTTGGTACAGGAGAAAAAAATGAATCACTTTATCTCATTAACAGACATCAACATCTGAGACTTTAAAACATCTTTATTTCAATTATAATTGGCAGATTTTAAAGAACCCGGGTTCAGGATGGAAAACAGAACGTTCTCAGAAGGTTCTCACACTGATCTTTAAAATAATCACACTAAAAGGTAGCTTCATGACATACAGATTGAGTTTGTAGTTCATTACATTCTATAGTCCATCTGTTCCTCTACAGACTCTGTCAGTCCCTTTGGTATGTTCTCTGATGATCAGGACCCCACAGAGCAGGTGTTATTAGGGTGGTGGATGGTTCTCAGTGATGCTGACGTGGTGGTGCAGGTGTGTGAGTGTGTTCGTTAGGACGAATTTAACTACAAGGCAGGAGCCGTGATGGAGAATGAGAGGATTTGGTTCTCAATCTCTGTTCTAATTCATTCCAGGTAAAAGGTTCTTCCACATCCACCCACGTTATGGATCTTTCTTTGCGCACGACGGTTCAGTCCCACTGGAACAGGAACAGGCCTTCCCCAAACTGTTCTCCTGAAGTCAGACGCCCGCTTTTGTCCTGATGTTCATGTCCAGGTGCTCGCTTTCATCCAGCTGTTCTAATGAACACCTGAATCCACTGATTAAGTTCCTTAATTACTGACGTGGGTTTAACATCTGCATTTCTGAAACTTCTTTAGAACGGTCCATCTGCAGATGGTGTGTGTGTGTGTGTGTGAAACACACTATTATTATTATTATTGTAGGATGGGGGAACAGGCCAGTGTCTGATCTCATGTGAAATGGACTTAGCTAGAACTGGGTCATTGGGAACGTTCTCATGAGGATGCCGGGTTTAGAGCATGCAGCCTTCATGATGAACGCTCACACAGCGCTCGCACAGCGCTCCCCGAGTCCACGCTTGTTTTGCAGGATGAAATGTATTCAAAGCCTGGGCTGAACTTTGCTGAAGGCCAGTTGCATAATCTGATGACGCAGCTCGGTGAGCAGTGGAAACGGCGTGTCGGAGCGGCCCGTGGACCTCGGCGTGTCCAGACTCCGGACCGACTGTTTAATCAAAGAGGCTGGACTCTGATCCGTCCGTTCTGGAACAGGGACTGCTTTATTAACAGCTGTTGGTGGAACACTTCTCTCTTTAGTGTGTGTACACACTTCATGACCTCCAGTCTGTGGACCCCTCTGTGATTGGACACTTGATGCTGTAATCATATTTGAACTGCTTTGATGTCGTCAGTGTGTGGAACAGTTTGGGGAATAGTTCCATTAACTGTGCTATCTAGCTGACACACCCCCCCCCCCCCCCCAACACCGCGCCGCCGCTGCTTCCTCCCATACAAGGCTGAACTTGTGCTGAAGTTCTGAGTTTGTATCATGACCTCCAGAATTTTCCTGAAATCCATCACCTGAGGTCACCTACTGAACGTCACATGACCTCCTATGACCCACAGATACGCTGGAGTGAGGGTCACCATGCGCAGCATTAACGCTGAGATGATAATGGACAGTAATTAATTAAATAATCATTAAATACACTAAATAATAGTATTGGGACACGACTCTTGATCATTGAATTTAGGAATTTCATTAACCATCGTTTATAAATCAAAGGTATTTTGCATTTGATGATTCAGCAGATGCTTTTAACCAAAGCAGCTTACAAAGCGAGAACAGGGTTGACACAGCGCCCCCTGGAGCAGTGAGGGTTATGGGTCGTGCTCATGGACCCGCATTGGTAACTTCAGTGGACCTGGGATTTGAACCCACACCCTTCAGATTGATACCCAACACCCCACCACTGAGCGACCACACCCCATTTTCATTGTGTGAACAGTTTGGGGAAGGCCTTTTCCTGTTCCAGTGCACAGATTATCAGGATTGTTGGGGTGAACTGACCCACACGGAGTCCTGACCTCAACCCCACCCGAAACATTTGGGGTGAACTGGAACTGAGATTGTGGAACTGAGTACCATCATCTGATTAATTCCAAATTAGAGCTGCACCAAGTGCACTGAGTAATAGAGGTGTTAATCAGTATGAGTATTGATCATCAGTATTGGTCAGTATTTAAATATTAATATTGTGAAAAGTGCTATAGGAGTGAATCAACTTGGAGCTCCGCCTCACTTCAGCGCCTCCTGCAGGTGTGCTGTGTGTACTGTGTGTACTGTGTGGGTGTTTTCAGCGCTTCAGTCCAGTGATGACGTTGCCTTGCAGACTCCCAGATGCCCACTGTTTTATACTTAATGACAAAATGCCGCATCAGCATCTCCGAGCGGAGTTTAATCCGGCCTCCCGCACAGATTCACGTTCGAACGAAGATTAAAAACCAACGCAATTCAATCACGAGCCGCTCCGTGAGTTTGGAAAGCAAAACGAACCCCCTGCTCTGCCACCGTCCCATCACGAGGGGAACCGGATGATTGATCACCTCCGGGGTTCTACTCCTGCATCGCGTGTTAAACAGCCGGCGCTGTGGGCAGCTCTCAGATCAGTATCGGGTATCTGCATGGACTGTATTCGGTAATCTCACTCACAGGGGTCCGGGGTCATTGAACTGGCCCTAACGACCTGATGAGGACCTGAAGGAACACATCGCCTGCGAGTCTGGGGAACCAAAGCAGTGCTCACACGTCGGGGTCATTTTAACGCGGGTCGTAAACTCGCTGGCGACGGGGTGATAATTAAACTTTGACTTTTACAAGGTGAGAAGCCGGACGTCTCCATCGTCTGGTGTTAATCACATTTATTGCATGATTCCTGCAGACGCCGGAGTTCAAAGAACCATCGTTTCTCAGTGCATTAACAACCGACATCCACCCAAATAAAGTTACACCCCCCAGCTTCATGTCGATGGAGCCGATACAGAACACAAACGGCACTACACACACACATCTGCGGACAGGACATGGATGCAAGCAACATCTCTACTCATGAAAACTACATATTAATGTAAAAAAAACACCTCACGTAAAATCATCACGTCGTCAGATGAAGACCTACGGGAGTGCGCGGTGCACAGGCGAGTGTATAAACACCGCCGCAGCGTCCACACACACACGTCTCACGCGTCCCTCAGCGTCCTCGTCAACAGATTAAGCATTTTGCAGATGGTTCTCCAGATAAAGTGCCTTTCGATTTGCACATTCGTTTGATCTTCACAAGTCCAGGCACCGTTTTAAGGTTTTCCGTGAACGTTTTTTTTTTATTTTTTAGGTAGAAAGTTCTTTTTAGCGTCCTCGAACCAGCTCAATGTTCAGCAAGCTATGGTCCTGTGCTGTCCGTTCTGTGTGATGGGGTTGATCTTGTCCAGAGAAATGTCCGCGTCACTGTCCAGGTTTCCCGACATGGACGGCGAGAGCTTCTCCGAGCTCTGAACCCCGACGTAGTCCTCTTTCTTCTGCACGTCCTCGTCCTGTCCCAGTATGCTGTGGGGCATCACGTAGTTGACGTTGGGGCCACCTTTAGGGATGTGGCTCTTGGGCTGATACTGCGAGACGGACTCGGACGCCCCGTTGTTGTTGATGCTGACGATCTCGATGGTGTTGCTGCCCGGGCAGAGTCGATGGCAGCCCAGCAGGATGGAGAACGCCTTGCGGAAGTCCGCGTTGAATGCATAGATGATGGGGTTGAGCGAGGAGTTGGCCCAGCCGAACCAGACGAAGACGTCGAAGGTGGTGGGGTTGATGCAGGCGAAATCCACGCTGTCGTTGGGCTCGCAGAAGGGCACCATGCAGTTGAGGATGAAGAAGGGCAGCCAGCAGCAGACGAACACGCCCATGATGACCGAGAGCGTCTTGAGGACTTTGGTTTCGCGCTTGAATGACATCTTGAAGGAGCTCTCCGACTCCATGGACGCGCTGTTGCCCATGCTGCTGTGCCGGTTCTTGGCGCTCTCGGCGGCTCGCTCCAGGGCGGAGATCCTGCGGATCTGCTTCTGAGCGATGCGGTAGATGCGGGTGTAGGTCACCAGCATGATGGCCACCGGGATGTAGAAGCTGATAAGGGACGAGGAGATGGCGTACGTTCGGTTAAGGCTGGAGTCGCAGTTGTCTGACGGAGCGTCTGCGTAGCTGCCGTTCAGCTCGCCGTAGCCCTCGCTCTGAGCCTTGTGCCAGTTCAGCTGCACGGGGATGAAGGAGATGAGGATGGACAGAGTCCACGCCACGCTGATCATGACAAACGCCACCTTGGGCGTCATCTTGCGCTCGTACCGGAACGGGCTGGATATGGCCCAGTACCTGTCGACGCTGATGACACACAAGTTCAAGATGGAGGCGGTGGAGCACATGATGTCGAAGGCCACCCAGACGTTGCAGAAGGCGCCGAAGGGCCAGAAGCCCACGATCTCGGTGGCCGCCTTCCATGGCATTACCAAGATGGCCACCAGCAGGTCCGAGATGGCCAGCGATATCACGAAGAAGTTGGTCACCTTGGAGCGCAGATGCCGGAACTTGGTGACGGCGGCGCAGACCAAGGTGTTGCCCAGGAGGGTGGTCAGAATGAGGAGGGAGAGGAAGCATCCGGTCAGGACGCGCTTGGATGAGTCACGCCGTGCCAAACTGCTGTCAGGAACCGTGGAGAAGTTCACATCCATCGCTTCTTCATGCACTGGCGCGAGTCACCCCATTCTCCTGCTGGTCCGAGCGAGAGGCATTACATAAGAAGCAGCGCTGCCGCCGCCACCGCGTACAGCCGGATGACCGGAGGATCGAGATGACCGGACAGCAGACTCAGGGTGGCAGTCATTCTGCAAAAGCAGCGCATGCCATTATCTCAGGGTGATATTCTCAGAGTCTGGAGAGTGGTCTGTTCTGCGGCGGCTGGTGAACACATTCCCATCAGACATGATTCTAACACCTCACAATAACAACATGCACAGGACGCGAACTTATCTCGGAAATGTCAGTGATATCCAAATAAAAAGTGCTGCTCCATTCTGCGGGATCCCAGAACGCAGTGGTTCCAGCGTGGAGCCTGGAGAGCAGGACCCTGAGCTTTATATATAAGCTTATTGATACAGTCTATTGATCCGGAGCCGCGCAGCGACGTTCTGATTTGTTCCCTTTAATGAGCAGCGATGTTCCAGGACGCGCTGTACGACCAACCAACCATTAGAACCTTCTGAACGGGCATCTCCCCTCGACATTCCGCTTCATGATGATGATGATGATGATGATGAAATAAAATCAGAAATGAAATCGGAACTCTGGCTTCCTGCAGCGGGAGTTTGTTCCGTCCTCCGTCACGGCGGCGTACCTCCTCCAGCTGCTGCGTTGAGGTTGTTCAGCCGTCCTCCTCCTCTCCTCCTCCTCTCCTCTCCTCTCCTCCTCCTCCTCCTCGGTCTGGAGACGTGCGTGCGCGCGCGCTGAGGGTCTGAGGCACGCAGCGCGCTCCGGATCCCGCGCGCAATGGAAGCGCGTCACGGGGCGCGCGTGCGTTCCGTCGGTGTTCCGTTCTGCAGCTCGTTCTTCGCGTGCGTAACGCGTGCGTTCTGTCCGTGAGGACGCGCTGCTCCTCGTCCACGGCAGGCGACGGCGCGTCTGAGGGCTTTCCCGCCCGTCCCCCCGTCCCCCCACCCTGCACGGGGTCCCCGCTCCGTGTCCCTCCGCTTGGGGGGGTTCGGGCAGCGCGGGGTGGTGGAGCACGGGGCGCTCTGCGGCGCTGATGGAGATGTTGGGGTGGTGCAGGTGCAGGTGCAGGTGCAGGTAGTTCGATCCGCCCGCCCGCCCGCCCACGCTGACTCCGTTATCAGCTCAATGACGACATTTCGCGTGTCTGCTGCCTCCCTGCAGCCCGTCCGTGGGCGTCATGGGTCACCCATCAGGACGCTCCCCTGTAAACTGCGCAACAAAATCTGCTATAATAATAATAATTATTATTATTATTATTATTATTATTATTATTATTATTATTATTATTATTATTAACAGTTCTTACGGATCTGATCTGAGATCGGATGTTGGCGTGGTGAGCGGCTCGATGGGGCCATCTGCAGGATGAAGCAACCCGCCACGAGTCCGTCATCAGTTACCCCAGCCGCGCGCCTCCAGCCCCGGCACCACCACCACCACCGAGTTCACCCCACTGCTGCACCAGCTTCACCCAACATTTATTCTACCACACAGCCTTACCACTTAACACTCAGGACCTTCCGATCTGTTGATCAGTTTGATTTATGTTTATTGGTTTATTAATTATGTTAAGTGAGCATGCTCCCGGGTTTGCCTACGTCATTTAAAAGCATAACAATTTTGTAAAAAATAGAGAGGTTCATGTCTTACAGAATTCAGGTTTAAATTGTTTACAAATATTTTTTTTTATTTGTAAGTCACGTATTGATCACAAATTTCATTCGGTGTGAAAACATCCATCCATTCATCCATCCATTATCTTCTGCTTTGTCCTCTATTAGGGTCGCGGGGGGTTCTCCATGCCCATCCAGGGGAGAAGGTTTCGGGCGCTGGGCAGATACACCCAGGACAGGATGCCAATCTATAACTGGATCACACACACTCTATATGGGGCAACTTGGAGAACTCAATTGACCTTGAATCATGTTTTTGGACTGTGGGAGGAAACTGGAGAACCCAGAGGAAACCCACGTGGACACAGGGAGAACATGCAACTCCACCCAGATCGGGGTTCGAATCGGAGGAGGAGAACATGCCAAACCACTAAGCCACCATGTAAAAACATCCATTTGTATTTGTAAGTCACTCTTTCATTAATTAATTCATTCATTCATTCATCTTCTGCTTAATCCCCTAATTTGGGGAATTTGAGGTTATTCATGCCCATCCAGGGGAGAACGTTTTGGGCACTGGGCAGAATCTATCTCTCTCACACTCTATATGGGGCAATTTAGAGCATTCTATTTTCCCTCGAATCTGTGTTTTTGGACTGTGAGAGGAAACCGGAGAACCCACGGGGGAACCCACACAGACACGCAAACTCCACCTTGATTGGGATCAAACCTGGAGAACATGCAACATGTAAGTCGCTCTAAATAGCTCATCAGTAGCTCCTCTTGTTCTTATTTCAGATTGTTCCCGTTGGGGGAACAGAGAAGTTCTACTCCTACTTTTCAGGCTTGGGCTCTGCTCTGTGAGGTGCACTGATGCACCCCCAACGACTTGGACAATTTACTGTTTCCACTTTACCCATCAGATTGTCCAACCCCCCCCCCCCCCCCTCTCCCGGGCAGCGTGTGTGTGTGTGTGTCTGCAGCGTCGTGACTCTATAGCGTTAATAAGAGTAAAGAATGATTTACGTTTTAATGTCTTAACTGTTAAAGTGACGGACAGGGGAGAACATGCTCATCAAATGAGCAGAGAGAGACATTCTGAAGGGATGTAACACAATTCCCCACTGAGGGTCTGCCCCTCCCTAAGCTTAAATTTCTTCATCACGGTTACCATGAGAACCCCAACAGGTGGCGCAGTCTGATACATACAGTACAGTTCAGGGTGAGGAGGGTGCTCCGTTATTCAGGCTCGACTCCAAACCCATGGTGGATGTGTCAGACAGATGGCACGGCGTTTTGGATGTTTTTTTAAAAGTTTTTTTTTAATGTGCAGACACCAGAGCCGGGGGAGGACGAATGTGGGGGCCTTCCACCAAACTCACCCGACCACGCCCTTATGTCCAACATATGAGGCTAGATGTTTGATTAGTGGTTGGCATGTTCTCTCAGCGCTGGGGATTCCTGGTTCGAATCACAATCTGGGTGGATTTTGCATGTTCTCCCCGTGTCCGCGTGGGTTTCCTCTGGGTTCTCCGGGTTCCTCCCACAGTCCAAAAACATGGTTCAAGGTCAATTGAATGCTCCAAATTGCCCCATATGGAGTGAATGTGAGTGAGTCCAGTGACAAATTGACACACACGAGTCCACGAATATTAACCCGTGACTGCCACCTAGCAGTGAGGAGGGAGAGTGCACACCATGCAGAGTTGGATTGAGAGGATGCTCGCTGGAGCACCAGATGCTGCTGATTCATTGATTCCTGCAGTGTTATTGAGATGATGTGCTGGTGAACGTGTGTGTAATGGTTCCTGTCTGCTGTGGTTCTCACAGAGAACCTCTTCGCTCACTAGAGTAGCACTTGAACTCCCTTTCACCCCCGCAGAGCTGCTCAGGATCATTCAGCGCCTGCATTTCACGCTTCGCCTGCCAAATCTTTCAGTCTGGGACTCGGTTAGGAAGTGTGTGTGTGTGTGTGTGTGTGTGTGTGTGTGAGAGAGAGAGAGAGAGAGAGAGAGAGAGAGAGAGAGAGAGTGTTTGTTTTGGTTTGTTTAATTCAGAGAGGGAAAACATAGTTGTGTTTGCTTCACAGAAAGCCATGTGCAAAATTCTCAAAATTCTGGGGGGTGGGTGTTATGGTGTGTGTGGGGGTGGGTGGTATGGTGTGTGTGGAGGTGGGTGGTATGGTGAGGTGGGCTGTGGTGGGTTTGTTACAGGATGAATCACTTCTTATTGTTTCTTAATCAGATGCAGACATTGGAAGTGAAGGAACATGTTGCGGAGGGAACTGAGGTCAGACAGCGCTGTGGAACATGATGCTGGTCATCACGGACAGAAGCACCAGGACAGTCCCTCTCTTCTCTGATTGGCAGCTGATGACTGGGTCAGCTTTTGATTTGAAACCTAATAATATTAGGCACCAGCATCGGAACACCAGCTGTTTGGTCATCTTGGCATATGAACCTAACAATATATAGTATTTTTCGTATTGTATAGAGTAGAGTAGTATAGTATTGTTAGTATAGTATAGAGTAGAGTAGTATTGTATAGTATTGTTAGTATAAAGTAGTATAGTATAGTATTGTTAGTATAGGGTAGAGTAGTATAGTATTGTTAGTATAGTGTAGAGTAGTATAATATTGTTAGTATAGCATAGAGTAGAGTAGTATAGTATTGTTAGTATAGTATAGAGTAGAGTAGTATAGTATAGTATTGTTAGTATAGTATAGAGTAGAGTAGTATAACATTGTTAGTATAGCATAGAGTGGAGTAGTATAGTATTGTTAGTATAGAGTAGAGTAGTATAGTATTGTTAGTATAGAGTAGAGAAGTATAGTATAGAGTAGTATTGTTAGTATAGAGTAGAGTAGTATAGTACAAAATGCAAGCATTGATTGTGCAAGAATGGACTGCTATCAGTCAGCATTTGGTGCAGAAGTTGATTGAGAGCATGCCAGGGAGAATTACAGAGGTCCTGAAGAAGAAGGGTCATCACTGCAAATACTGACTTGCTGCATTAACTCATTCTAACTGTCAATAAAAGCTTTTGTTACTCATAATATGATTGCAATTATATTTCCGCATGTGATAAAAACATCTGACAAACACACATAGAAACCAGAGGGCAGCAGATCATGTGAAAATATAATATTTGTGTCATTCTCAAAACTTTTGGCCATGACTGTAGTATAGTATTGTTAGTATAGTATAGAGTAGTATAGTATATTATATTATTGTTAGTATAGTATAGAGTAGTATAGTATAGTATTGTTAGTATAGTGTAGAGTAGTATTGTTAGTATAGTATAGAGTAGAGGATAAAGCAGAAGAGAATGAATGAATGAATAAATGAGTATAGAGTAGAGTAGTATAGTATATTATATTATCGTTAGTATAGAGTAGAGTAGTATAGTATATTATATTATTGTTAGTATAGTATAGAGTGCCCAGCGATGGATTGGCGCCCTGTCCTGTGTCTATCTGCCCAGCGCCCGAGACGTTCCCTGGATGGGCATGGGGAACCCCACCGCGACCCTAATAGAGGATAAAGCGGGAGATAATGAATGAATAGTATAGAGTAGAGTAGTATAGTATAGTATTTTATATGATTGTTAGTATAGTATAGAGTAGAGCAGTATAGTATATTATATTATTGTTAGTATAGAGTAGAGTAGTATAGTATTGTTAGTATAGTATAGAGTAGTATAGTATATTAGTATAGTATAGTACTGTTAGTATAGTATAGTATAGAGTATAGTTGTTTTTTTCATAACTGCTGACTTGTGATGTTCTTTGTAAGTCACTTTAGATAAAAGCGTCTGCTAAATGATTAATGTAAATGTACAATAGTCCAAAGTCCAGATGTTGAGATGTTTGATGTTAAATCCCTGTGGAACTGGGACTGAATTAAACATCAGGGTACAATGTTGTTTTTTTGTTTTTGTTTTTTTTTTTTTTGGGGGGGGGGGGGTGGAGGGGTCTCAGTACTTTTATTCTATTAATTGTATTCGCCTTGTAAATATAACGTGATATAAATACGGCCTGTAGGTGGCGATAACGCACCTTACAGCTATTTGTTCGACACCAAAAAAAACCCACCACCCCACGTGTTTGTTTGTTGGTCATCTAGATTTATTTAAATATCCCTTTGCTTTGTCTGAGTTTCACCTTCCTGTTCCAATGACTGTCGGGATGTCCCCTCTGCAGAACATTCCGACCTGAACATCCACACCTCACCCAGCAGGAGGTCGGGAGATGAAGCCATGACCCTGGAGCTGTGAGGTAAGAACCCTCACCCACCCGACCTCAATAATGAGAGAATAATAAAACTGTCTGCACGAAATTAATGAATAACTCAGATTTAAAAATCAGACTGCTTCTGCAAAACTGCTGCAGGAGACACAAACCTGTTATTATTATTATTATTACTATTATTACTATTATTATTATTATTATTACTATCCCGTGTACTTTTTAGAAAGAAAACAGATGATGGCAGACCAGCTGCTGCCTTCTGGTTCCTCTGCTGTTACAGTTCTAGAACCGATGAAGGAGACAGAACCCTTCAGTCAGTATGATGATGATGTTATTATCTCATATTATATTATCTCATGTTTGCTTCAGTAGAACGATAACGGTGGACTGGTGTGCTGTATGTCAGGACCCCATCCACCCATCCCCCCCCCACCCCCACCATTATAACTGTGATTACACTGATGTTAAACATCATCTCAGTCCAGAACATGAAATAATAATAATGATAATAATAATAATAATAATGATGATGATGATGATGATGATGATAAAAATAATGCTAATAATAATGTTGGACTGCAGTCTGGATATGAGTTTCTGTCTCCTGTTGTACAGATCTGGTCTTGTGGGAGTTAGATTTGGGCTCGCAGTCATTTATTGATTCGACTGACTAATTAATTTGTTGATTGCCGACTGTCTTTTTATTAAGCCTAGAATCAAGCCTTCAGGTGCTCTACACTTGTGAACATTTGAGCTGCAATGTTTCCCCAGGACTTCTTAAAGTGTTCTGATTCTGATGTACATCCATATTATTTTAGGATGTAAGATGTTTCCACTGTAGCTGCAGTATGAATTATAAACCTCTGTGTAAACTGATTCATTTTATTCATATAAAGAAATCCTGTTCATCTGCTTAAGTGTAAAAGTTCAGAGTTAGGTTTATGTGTTCTGATGGTTATGAATTTAAGATAATTAGTGGAACATCTCAATGAAAAAGAGCAAATGTGCTTCAGTAGAACGATAAAGATCCATTTACAACATCTGTTAGAAAGTGAACTGAGAAATAAATGACTGTTTAATAATTTAGTTCGAAAGCATGTTTATTTAAACCTTTGAATGCTGCTGCAGGAGTAACACTGCCCTCTGCTGTTTAAACGTGAGAACCACATGTTCTAGGATTCCGTTAAACTGAGCTAAAGATGGGGTTTGTAGTTCTACAGTATCATTCTGTAGTCCATCTGTTCCTCTACACACTCTGTTAGTCCCCTTTGGTATGTTCTCTGATGATTAAGCCCATGGAGAGGTTATTAGGGTGGTGGATGATTCCCAGTACAGCAGTGATATAGACATGATGGTGGTGGTGCTCCATTAACCTCATCACTGGATTATTATCCACGGTGTGACACAGCTCACAGCATCCGAGGATCCCTCAAGGTTTTTAATTAAAAATAAATATAAACGAATTATCAAAATAATTCAGAAGTTTAAAAACTTTATTTCATAAATCAAAATAAAAAAACAGGGAATCATTCAGTTTATTAACATTTACACACCGCATGGACAAAAGTATTGAGACACACCGCATGGACAACTGTCTGCTTAGTGGGAATAACAACAATAATTTGGGGAAGTAACATCCATAAAGACAGTTGGTTGAGTTTGATGCAGTTCACTCAGAGCCCTGACCTCACCCCATTCTACACCTCTAAGAAGAATTAGAACAGCGATTTAGCACCCGCTCCCCTCATGCAACATCACAACAACATGCTCGGGATGAATGATGAACATAGCGTTCCTAAATGATTGAACGAGGAGACCACCTTATTATGGGCTGAAATGGAAGCTGTGGGTGTCACGAGGCTGTGTCCTAATACTTTTGTCCGTATAGTGTACCTTTCATTTTATTTGAAGTATCGGATCAGAACCAGCCCTAATGAAAACATATACAATGTCTGCTGCTGAACTTTAAACACTGAGATGACCTTCAGAAGATTCATCTGCAGTTAATGTCAACCGCATGCTTTCGGCCGTACAGCGTACAGTGACCGAGCAGATCGAACAAACGTATAAAAGACGAGGCACTCGGTGAATGATCTTTGTATCGAGGTATAAAGTAAGTAAACCTTTAATCTTGCCGTTCACACACCCCCCTTCAATAATTTGCATACGGCATTATTTCAGTATTTTACAAAAGGATGAAATACATCAGACTTGGTTATAAAGAAACACACGATCGGTCCGTCAGTCCATCGTTCCATCGGTCCGTCAGTCCATCGGTCCGTCAGTCCTCCCGTCACATCAGGCACTTTTTCAGATGTGTGAACTTCAAACAAAGTGCTTTTCTGTCTTCAGGCTTCAGGCTTAACCTCACGCCAGATGATAGACTCCGTACCCCAGCGAGGCTGCTCCGTACATCCCGAGTGGCGACAGGGGCACTAAGGGTCTGTGGTATGGGTATGAGTTGCTGTAGAGGGGCTGGCCCAGAGGCAGTGCCAGGGTGAAGGAGGGGCAGGGGCTGAGCGAGGGCTTGGCGGTCAGCTTGAGTTTCTCGAGCTCGGCTTCGTGCAGGCGCTTGGCCTTGGCGCGCCGGTTCTGGAACCAGATCTTCACCTGGGTCTCGGTGAGCGTCAGGGAGTTGGAGAACTCGGCCCGCTCCGCGATGGACAGGTACTGCTTCTGGCGGAACTTGCGCTCGAGCGCGAGCAGCTGCGCGGTCGTGAACGGCGTCCGTGGCTTGCGGTTGGACTTGTGCTTCCGTAGCGCGCACTGTGGACTGATGTGTCCTGCGGAAAGACGAAATAACAACAATTAATGACGATGCAGCAAAACTGTTCTCCACTGTTCACTGATTTATATTTATTATTATTTCTTTTGTTCTTTTATTCATACAGATGGCGGTTGTGGTTCTACACTTCCATTCTGTAGTCCATCTGTTCATCTACATACATACAGGACCCCACAGAGCAGGTGTTATTAGGGTGGTGGATGATTCTCCATACTGCAGTCACACTGACATGGAGGTGCAGGTGTGTGAGTGTGCTGTGAACACAAACTGCGCAACATGATGACCTACTGTCTCTGCATCTACATCCAAAAGGTGGAGCAGTAAGGTGGAGGATCCAAAAATAAAAATAGACATACAATTATTGCAGAAAGAGCTTTACATGGGGATAGGGTGGAGGTGG